>LOND01002316.1:33105-53266 GCA_014220965.1 Paragonimus kellicotti
CACCTGGCTGTAGCTCCCAGCTCTAACCCAAGTGAACGCTCACGGTGCAGAGTGTGACCAGTTTACATTCGCACGACGCAACTGGACCACTGAATTCTGATTAATGTGATTAACAAATTTACGGTTCTCATTCCGAAAACTCCATAGTTGTCCTTGCAATGCTTCTACTCTACACCCGTAATGCTGCAAAACGTCTGTGTTCGGAAACAGTCCTTGGACATTATGTGCACCAACTGGACATGTTTGTGTGCATGTGTTTATGCATTTCATTTGTTTATTTCGACTGTGACCTACGTGTCCTTTAGATTGAATCTTACTCCATGCATTCTAGCTAAATTTCGGGCTGATCGGAAGAACTTTGGGCAAAGCATGTGCAAGTTCGTTGTTGCGTGTCAGACACAGTCCACTTCTTCGACTATTTATTCTTCTTCATAGAACTTGGTCTGTTTTTGTGCTGTTCAGTAAAACCGTACAACTGTGTATGTTGTCTTTTCAACTTACAATTATCCTAACTATGGCATTATAAATGTTCGATTCGTTGGTGTCCGATAATGCATCGAACAAACTGTTTGGAAAGACATGGTTGACATGAACGCATCGGTCTTTGGTATCAATAGGTGATTACCGTACAACTATGAAAATGTAGCTCTTGCTTAGATATCAAAGGTGTGGAAAGGTTTGGACTTATTTTACTGAAATCTTACCTAAACTCCCGGTGCCTCCACGTTGCTTGCATACATCCAACTAGGCTGTAAATGGGAATTGGGTGTCATCCACATGACTTTCATTAGTTGTCAATACTCAGATGTTATATGGCTGCCATCTCGTTTACTGTCGGCAATCACAGACGTTGTGAATCATGGACACCAACCCATTGAAACGAACACGCTCCACAGTGGATAATCTTCTGATGAATCGCTTCGTTTTTCCTGTCCAAGTCATCCTTTACTCGTTTCCTATTCCACACCAGTAGGCTGTTGCGTTGGCAACCACTGCTCGATGTAGAAGGCAATTCGTGGATATCCCTGACACATTGTCATGCCACATTTATCTGCACATCATTCATGACCCAACAGATGAACTTGTATAATACTTCCTGCTAACTAATCGCTTCATGACCTCATCGTTGCCTACCCACTGATGCCACCCAGTGTGTGTTGTTGAACGCATGCACCGATGGTGGAATATCCGTATCCTCCATTCTAACCGTCCACGCATTGCGATCTTAAAGTAACACTTTTACGATCACTAACAACATTCACGTTCCTTGCTACAACTTCTCCATACCACTGTGAGTCTTCATTTTCCCCTGCATATTTACATCCGACTGACTAATCTGTATGACCTTTGAATTGCTAACCGTCACTGAAGCGTACTTGTTAATGGTCAGGTAGCATGTTCTCGTGTATTTGTACATCGCCATCTTCCAAACTACATCTCCAGAAACCGTTTTTGCCTGCCTGTGCATGCACGCACGCTCTCACTCTCCGGCTCATCATCACTCAGTTTGACTATCTCATATATTCTGCCAGCTTCGTTGCAATTTTGTAAAGTTACAATCGTTTATCGGGCCATGTATAAGGTATCTATCTCCCTTGGCGTCACCAACCAGAAATGCATGGAGCCATCAGTCCAGTAGACGGACACTGTCTACAGATTTAACATTCCAGTTGCTGGTCTCGTTTATTTTCCGTCGAATGGTTGATTAGCCTCCTCATGTCGTATGGCAGTGCGTTAGGGTCTTAGAAAAGAATACGAGGCGTAGTAAACAATTTTTGGTATTGGTGCAGTCTACCCATGTACGTGTGTACATTTTAGACGGGTGAATTTATGTTATTCTTTTTAAAGAGCTTGTCGGTTCCGTCCGATGCGTGCGATTGAATATAAACAACAACGGCCAAGGGTTCTAGTCCGCTTGACTCCTTTCAACTTTTCATGATCAGGTTTCACAGCCGTGGTGTAAAACGGCACCCTCTTTAATTCTTTAAATGCCCTTCTGATGCCAAAAATGTATCAGACTGGTGAAAATTGACTCGAAAACAACAACCGTGATTCCGTTGTTGTTCAGGATGCAGTTTCTTATGATTCGGTCACTAATCCTCAGAACTTCACAGTCCTCTCCAAGGCTGACGCTACTGTTACACTGATAGACCTACCTCTTGCATTTCGAAGTTTCAAAGTGTATCTCAAAGTACTGTATAGAATGTGCTTAATCATTTTATGCTATTGTCGGATAGTCCTTGTCAGCCTAGTGCAAGTTTCTTAACGTGCCTCATCTTGAATGAATGGTCGTATAACTGTTTTCATTTCAGACCTTTTTGTGGTGTTTCGACTTGCAGAGTGTGAAATTTTGTGGCTCTGGTTATTACTCCGTTATTGTAATCGGTTAGACAGCACGTGCCTTTTATTAATCTTATCTGCAATATGTTGTTCAGTTAACAACTAAACATCTAGATGTTACATCTTAAGATTTTCGATACCATGAATCATACAAGGTTTCATGTGGGCCGAATCTTTTCCAAGTGCCCACCTCTAGACAAAGTGGTGATAGCCGAGTCCGAGCCAGCGGACATGTGATTTGTAGACGGATGTCGTCATTCGAGTGGTGTTTTTGCATGAAGCCACACCTACAAGAAACGTTTCTCGTATACATTTCAAACGTAGTTCGATTATTGATACATGCCATGATTCTTAGGATGGACCAGTTTGATCCGGTCTTTTGAGTTTCCCGGTTTTCTTTGGGCTACCCCAGTTCCCAACATCGACCATTCCCAATTTTTCACTTCCTTCTCACAGAGCTCGTTTACAGTCCATATGTAGGATCTACGTCCTATGCTTCGATCGTGCAATAACCTACATCGTTACATGCACTTCACATTTGGCTGTGGAGTACACACACGAACAGTTTATTTTACCCATGCGCACGTGCACGCGTCATCACAAAGCCGGAAGCACCAAGCCATTGTAACTAAGTCGGTATATGATAGTTTGATTAACTGTTAATGTGAACATGAACACCATTCGGATTAATGGTCATAGTTCTCAGGTATGTTCTTGTGTGATGCTAGCAAATTGTGCCTGCCGAGTTGGAGTATGTTTGTTTCAGAACTGAGGTACTTTACCAAGTGATTGTTACTTTCGATTATACCTATTTGGCAGTCAGGAAAATTCGAAATTCGGTTGTCGGGTCTGATTTGATCCGTATAACCCATTCCGAGAAACTGAAAACCATTTTTGACTACACAAAGGCTGACAGACTGTCTACAGTGTGGCGAAACATACATTTTTGTCTGAGATAGTTGATTTGAATTAATGTGGAAAGCCTAGAGATGTGTTGATCATAGTCTTGTAGTCAGTAGGATTCAAGTTTTGATCACTCAGAAATCGAACACAGACATGGACGAACAGTTTGTAGATGGAACGCAACTAAGTGGACGATCGATGGTGAACGTTCTATGTTAATGAGAAAATACTGTGGACGTGTTTTTTTTGTACGTTGTTCTAGGAATTTACCGGTTTCCTGAAGCCGGTTGTAAGAATTTGCTACAGGCGTCGCTTGTGAAATAAACCATAGGAAATTTCAGTTAAATAACCATTGCCGTTTCAACCTCAGTTTTCTTCATGTATCAACGTTTATATACTAGGCGAATGTGCGTATTTCGACTTGTTTCCCTGCACATCCTGCAATGCGTTTTGGATAATTCTGTGTCCGGAACTTCTAAGAACACGAGACAGGTTTGAATACAAAGGCCGGTGGTGAAAACTTTGATGAGAGTGTCGTCATAGAAAACTGATCATCGTATATAATTTTCCGGAGAGTGTCCATAGGTATCTGTACGTGTTGTTCTTAAACAGTACAATAACTTACTGTCGACTATACTAGGTGACGGAAATTATAAACGGAAGTTATTGAAAACAGCTGAAGACGACAGACCTTTTCCAAGAATAATTTCATTTTTTAGTTACTTGTATGTTTTACTTTATTGGTCGACGTTTAACTGTCGATGGCCTGAGAAACTCCACTTCATCAAGGACCTACTCTCCAGCACAGATCACTTCGTTCTCTTTTTAGTAGTTTTTGTTGGTGTGGGATTTTCTATTTGTACACTGCGACATTATTAAATCACCCATTATTTCAAAAACAACACTCCAGCAATATGCCGTAAAACACTTGTCTTTAGCGTTCAGCGGACTAACGCTGCGACTTGTCACCACACCAAAAAAGCTTTGGAAAATATAGTCCGACACCCACCCACCCCCGCCGCATGCGACCAAGGCCAGGTGCACAACAGCCATGATAAGGATGGAAATGATCGACTGCCGAGATTTTTCCTCAGTATTCGGTCAAACTGGTGGGGTTAACCTTTCACACCCGTAGAATGGCTCATCTCGCATGTCGTTGAATTCTGCCGAATCTGCACAATCTCTATGACTGAAAGTGCATTTCTGTGCACTTTTCATTTTGTCCACTGGCGACGACGACAAATCTTAGTCCGTTTTGGCAGGTCGTAATCATGTGACTTGCAGTAGGGGTGAAAGGTTGAACGAATGTGTACAGTTGTTTAGTGAATCTGCGCACCCGCTAGATTCGATGCACTAGCGCAGGTCTGTCCCCATTCGAAACTCAATGGGAACACATGTTCAGGCAAGCGGGAATCGAGTTGAAGATAATTGAATGGTACATGTCAGTGTTCCCTCTAACCTTATTATGCACCCCCGTGCTACCTATTCTTCGTGACAGTTAGGCGGTCAAGCCGAGCTGCATATGTGCCCCGATTGATAAACCCCGAGCTTATGCTGCTGCCGCACTGTGATTAAGATTTCTGATAAGCTCGCTTGGCACATCTTCCCGTAGCATGGCCCACCCAACCGTCGACTAAACACGTACGATTCAAAACGTGTTCACTGGCTCATGCATTGATTGCATTTTCCGGTTGTCTGAACTCACTGAGTCAGTGCAGATCAACGCGTCTCACTTGACAAAGGAGCAACGATGGTCATTGATTGTTTTACCCAATGAGTCGATGGCAAATGCAGTAGGAGCTCATATATGCTTTCAGGTTAGTGTTTGCATAGATGAAACAGGCGAAACTGAAGTCTAATCTTAGATCAGACACTCGGTAACAGCTGTCCAAATTCGACGTGATGAGACTTTTCGCACAACGTCGTTGGTGTAGGTGTTTCCAGTCTGCATCGGTTTGGAACGATCTTGGTAATTTGATGCCTTGCTGAGGAGTTCTAGGCATACAGTTTTCTTGACTGTCGAAAGGTGCTACAAAACTGGTGCTGCATAATCCAATTGTGATCAAAATGCAAAAGTTGTTTCTTCATCTTACTGTTAACCTGTCCACTCTCCTCTTATTTGACTAAATCTAACAATGGATAAGATGTTTATCAATCCACCTAAGTTTGACTGTACAACTACGTTCTCCGGACAACAGTGAATGCGATTGTGATTATGTGACCCTGATGATTCCCATTGGTTCGATCAATAAATCGAGGAGAGGTGAAGTAATTTTTCGAGATTCAAATGATAGGTAAAACGTTGTCGGTGTTCACTTTGATTCGATTAGTCTGTAATGTGGACACATCTACCAAAGAAAGAAGCATGTTTGGAATTCTAGTTGCGCTTTCCTGAGATAAGTTCGCCTTGTATGTTACTGACGGAAAGCTTAAAAGATGGGTTCTTCAGAAAAGGTTCCTTGAAAAGAGGATTGGGAGAAAAAAAGGAGGGATTAGTCGCACATGTTACCGCTGAGTGGTTGCAAACGTTCATTAGATCTTTGGAAGTGTTCACTCTGAAAGACGAAAAATAACTCACGCTTACATGAATCTGCGCTACGCCGTTAAGAAGAAACCAAAAACTCGGAACGTTTGAGCTAAATCACCCGTGGAAAATCGGTAACTCTAGGTGTCCGATATTCCAAAATGGAGTTATCTAATGTAAAAACGGAAACTCAGTTTGGTCCTTCACGTATTATGATCACGTCTTAGTAAGCAGCGGCCGAACTGACGACTACAGTAAAAGGTTGAAAGTAGCCACAGTCCAGCGAGAGGTTTCCGGTGACCTAACTGCTTGAAGTGCCCGCTGAGTGTGTTGAATGTGTACTAGAATTCGTTGACCGCTTGGTTGACACACCGGTAGTGCCACGACGGATAGGTAGCTAGGAGCGCGGCTAATTTGGTTATATAGAACATGCACCGCCCAATTCTCTTCAACCCGATTCTTGCTTGCCTGGGTGCATGTGGTAACGCGTCAAACTAACCTTGGCACACAAATCCTGCACAGTACGGCGCTTACTGTTGAGTGATACTGCTTTTAGTTGCACATGGCGGTTTTAACTTTCTCTACGGAACTGGCCGATGTAAGATTGTAACGTTCGGTAAACACAGTACTAAATAAACACGGCGAACTAAAATCTTTGTTAAGCTTGACTACCTTCTGCCTTCTTGACAGTGACGTTTATGTGGCATAAAGATTCAAACCTGTGACTCTATTCCTTTATCCTTACCGATGAGAAGCACGGAAAAGGAGGAACAGGTTGGGTGACGTGGTTGTGTATATGAAATGAGTCGTCCGAAATGTATAATTGGGGTCCACATAAATACTGCCGGGATGGCAGCTTTTATGTGCGACCGATCATGTCTCTCGGATCCAGTTCTCTGAGTGGGGTCAACCCGGTGATCAGTATCTGCCAAATGTGCAACCACTGCACTGTTGATGGATTTGATCGAACCTGTCCCGAGCCACGCTGGATGGTGTTCTTTGATCCGTTTTGACAAACGCCTCGTCGTGCGACCTACATATTCTGCCGTACAACGGCAGGAAAATGAGTATACAACCATGGATTGATCGAGGACAGGGAGTTTGTCTTTCAAGCTCAAAGTCAGCAGGGGGGATGTGGTGAACCAACTGCGTAGCGTTGCCGCCGGAAATGTGCGCCTGAGAGTCTGATAAAGTCGACGGTTTAGGGTCTCTGTTGCAATATCACTCTTAAAAGGGAGGCGGATGAAAACAGCCTTCTTTTCTACCGTGATAATTTGACTCCGTGGCTTGGACACAATCATGTTCCGGGTTATGAAACGATCCGGGTAGCCATTTTCTCGCAATACGTTGGCGACTGTCTCCAGTTCCTGGTCTATTGTGTCTGCAGTGCAAATTTTCTTTGCTCTACTAGTCAGGCAGCGGACGAGGTGATTTGCTCTCTGAGTCACTAGCCTATCGAGGCCTGCATAAGTTGTAACGCTCTGTATGATCCAATGACATTCTACTAAACCTCTTCTTGTGTGTACACACTGTTTTGATTTTGCTGAATCTATATAATTGTATTGATCTGATGATGAATTATCGAAAACAATTGTTCGTCACGTTTACTCTTCTATAAATGAGTATACACAAAATGGATCGATTCAACGTAAAATCTATAGGAAAGAGACCTGGAATGGACAGTATATCCATTTCAATAGCTTTGTCCCTCTAAGGCAGAAAAGAAATCTCATAAACTGCTTGACTAACAGAGCCATGAGAATATGTACACAAGATACAGTCTCTGATGAACTATCGTTCCTACGCACACTGTTCTTACAAAATGGCTATCCAGAGCGTTTTGTGGACAAGACTATGCAACGTCGTGAGAAACAGGATAAGATGACCCAAGCGGAAAAGAAAGCAGTATTTATCTCATTACCATTCAAAGGGGATACGCTTGCCGAAACAATCACTAGGAGACTTAACACTGTTATCAATAGAACATTCTATGCTGCCAAATTACGTGTCTGTTTCAACTCTACTCCAGCATTGTGTTTACGGTTAAAGGATAAAGTGCCCGTTTCTGCGGCTTCTTTTGTGTATACTCATTTACTTGTTCCTGTGGAACTAGTTACGTGGGTCGCACGACCAGGCGCTTATCTGAACGTATTCGTGAGCATCATCCAGCCTGGATCAGTAGCGGAGTCACCAAGACAATTACCAGCGCAATTGTTGCACACCTCGTTGATACACATCATACTGTCAACCTGGACTCCTCTTTTCGTCCGATTTACCGAGTCAACGCCGGTCACTCAAAAGCTGTCAGATGCCGAATTTTGGCCACAGCTGAAGCGATTGGAATTCGATTAAAAATCCACCTTATGTGCACAAAAGCGCTTTGTTCAGACGTTGAAGTTGCCATGGCCAACCACCCACACCACGACCGATCAAAGCGTCATGGTTCCAGTTGCGTCATAATTGTGGCGTAATCGTATCAAAACGTTGTCTCCGTGTGTGCCAATGACGTGTCCGACCTCACTTGAACTTGTTTTGTTTGTTTCGCCCTGACAACCCTGTTCCATATAAATGTTATGTAATTAGCCTGATGATGAATAACCGAAAACGAGCTTGTTCGCTACACTATTGTTTTCTGATGATTACGCAACATTATTTAACTGTTTTTGTTGTTGGGACTTGTTTATGACACCTCAGTTTCATCCCTGAGCATAATGGACTTGATGTGAGTAACGTCAGCTCCCGAAAAACAATCGTATGCTGGGAACAGTGGGTTTTCTAGGATGTACATGCGACTGCGTGATTAATCTGTTCTGATATGTCGATAGCGCGAGACGATTGAACGGTAATCGTTGTTTCAAACTATTAAAATTTAAAGGGAACACATTTGTTTCTGTTTACGTTATGGCACTGATTGTGACCTTCACGTTAGTTCGAATACGTGGAGAATCCGTAAACGATTCCTGAGAGGCCTGTTTCCGTGAATATATGGCAAAAGAAACAGGCGCAGAATCTACCGGTTGGAGTCTAATAGATCGACCAGTTTTGCGGACAGGAAACATGCTTTCGCCGGTTGCTTCGGCAAAAAGGTTATTGCACTACTGTCCTTGGTTTCATCACCGTTGTATACGACAATCACCTTTTCTCACTCACAAACGCATGCGGTGTGGTTTAAAAAAAAAGCATGGTCGTACTCACAATGGATATCTGAGTGAAAATTCTCTGTGTTTAGTGATCATTAGGGATTTATTGTGGGCTACGCTGATCTCTCTAGATGGTAACTACGTGGTCTGAAAAAGTTGTTAGTGTACTTTAGTGTAATGCTTACCCATAAGCCATCACCGCTTGTTTGGAGGGTGTTTTCGAATGTGGATGACCTGGCCATAGCGAATGGCAACCAAAACTCAGTATATGGGATAAGTTCTTATTATCACATATGCTAACGGGAGTCATTTTTCCAGCAAATCAGGGTCTTTGCATATGTGCCTGCCGTCACCCAAATGCGACTGATGCTACACCACTTACGTGTGTTAAACTGGTTAGAGCTTTATAGAAGCTCTATAGGGGACTAAAAACAGCCTCCTTTACTGATTGCTTCTGAAGGAAAATTATTTAAGGTGGATGTGTGATGTGCTGCTGTTCTGATATTTTCGACGATTTCTCAAAAATACAAACAGTTTACTCCTTCGTTGTGTACTCAGTGCTACCATTTTGATTTCTACAATATGTGCAATGCTTTAATGGGATCGTAGACATTTTTGCGCAGCAGAATAATTTCATGGTTTTGTTGTGGTTTACATACAAATGAAGTTTTGAATGGAATGTGCATACTGACTCACTATCTGCTCTGCGTCCTCTTATTTGAACATGACATACTACCGATGTTGTTGTTTAGATGCACTCAGCTTCTATGATCGTTGTGTTCTGCCGTTCGTTGGGTCTCATCAACATCATCATTTTCAGCCTTTAGTCTTACCTTTCAACATTTACTGCTTATTGTTAGACTAGTCCTCTGTAGAACAGTTCTCACCTTGGTACTGAGCACCACTTGTCCCGTGACCATCTATGCACATCGACGAGTACAGTAAGTAATTGATTGAGTTATCAGTTCAGGGGTTAGCTGTTGACGTATCTTGTAGGCTTGACAACTGAAATGATTGGTTGTTTGTAAAGCATGTTACCAGATCACCGATGTTTGCAAGCCTTCACAGACCATAATGTGGCGTACTGCATAACATTCTATCTTGATATCAGATAGGCTCGCGTTCGAAGAAAAAAAACAGACGAAAATGGACGACTATCGAACGAAATTACTGAGGCCTTTGGTAGCTAGTTAAAATAAAGATTTCTCTGTACTTCGAATAGTTTCAGAGACAGCAGCCTACACAGAGGTTACGTTTGTGACATCCAGCTGACACACTTGATCTTTGTATCAGTCAACTAAATAAGATTTTCTTTCACTGAATCCCACCAACTATCCACTGCCAATGACCCCATCAAATCAGCTTGATGATCCTTTGGGATATGTTGACAAGGTGTATCAGTCGCTGTTGATAGCTCTGCGTCACCAGTCGTATTATATGAGGGTTGTCAAAGGTGTATCATCGAAGTGGCTGTCATGTGTCAACTGCTCCAAACGTATTCACGTTGCATATGACAGGCGTTTCAGTGTTGTTGCATTTACATTTGGTAACGATTCTCTTTTGTATCACATGCCTTTTATATAAAATAGAGCCCTCGGTCTGCCCTTTGGGTAGGACTGTTGAATCCACCATATTGGCTTTCTGAGAACAAAAATAAATAACATCAATATGGGTTTCCTGTTGTTTTTAGACTAAAGATTCTCTTTCAACGTGAAATATTGTTTGTTAATTTGTTTGCAAGGTGTAGGCGCCTTGATGTTGTATGTTTGAATATAGACGTAGCTATTTTTAGTAGTTAGGTCCACTTCCCCTCCCCTTTTTTTCTTTCTTCCTATATAAGGTTTCTTTTTTTCTTTGTTCTTCGTGGTTATGTGGCAGTTAAGCATCAGTGTGAACCACTGATGTTTTTGCTATCTATGATGATGATGATGATGTCACTGATTATTTGTTGATGTCGATAGAAACCCCTAGTATAGTTCCGCGCGTCCTAGAAAGGCTTCAGCCGTGTTGTATGCCATTGAAGTTAGGTTTTAATGCCCACGTTTAATGATGGGATAAATTAGCCAACAGCCCAATTTTGTTTCTCGTTTAAGGCAATTTGAACTCGTTTGCAGCTCAGCAACCTTCCAATTCACCCTGGCCAGTGACTTCGTCGACAACTGCATGTGGTCCCACAACTTCCGTCAATTCTGGTCAGCTGGATTTTCTTGCTGATATTCAGCCAACGACGAACGGTAACGGTGTACATTCGTTCACTCCAATGGATGCAGCTAACTTGTCTAACCATTCTCAGTCGCATAACGGAGACTCGAACACCGGTGAAACAACGACTCGACGACGCACTCCGGCCGATTTCCTTGGTGAACATCAACGGCTAGTCGATTTGGAGAAACTTATAGAAACTAGTCCTTGTAAGCAAAACAACTTGATAGTGAAACACTTGCTTCCTCCGCGCACTTGTGGTGGTCAGTTAAAAACGATACTACATGTCAACCTCTGTGTTCAGGATTTTCATGATCGTATTTGACTTATGAGCGCACTTTCGACGAATGTTTTCCAATCATTTATCATGTCTGTCAGTGTGACCATTATGCGTTTGGTCTATGATTTTTTTTTGCCTTTTCTAAGTGACTTACTTCTGTTGCTCCGCAGCCGGTGCCACGTATACGAATACTTGGGGTTGATTGTCACTCAACTGAAGGATAGTGCAGGGCATCAATATGTTAGTTTTCCTTTCAGTAGGTTGTTTTTTTCACCGCAAAGCGGATTGGGTTATGTGCTCTCCGACAAACCGTACCTCCGTTGGTTAATTAGATAGGTTACAACGATTCATTGTTTTGTTGTTCATCCCCGATTTTTTTAATTGACGCGTAATACGGAATAATCTGTACTGTTGCGCTGCTTCTGTTTCATTTGCTGACAGCTTATGACTTCAGACAGTCTTCTCCAGTGAACCGGGCTCGTTTTGGAAAGAAACAGCCATCCCGTGTCTCATTCTTCAATTGTAATGTTTAACAAGACGAAATCAAAGCGTAGTGCTCTTTTGGAAGTTAACTAGGTGATACTTTGTTTTGAATGCTTAGGTTGTGATTAAATGTGAGCGTTGTTCAATTGACATCATTTTCTTTTTAACTCGCCATTGTTCTCTTTTGAAACGATCAGCTACCAACCCATCTCACCTTGTTGTTAATATACAGACATCCTGTTTTCCGATTTGCCGATTGATTCAAGCACCATCGAAGAGTGTTTCGTTGACGGTGACCCATCCACAGGTCTTTGTCTTGTCTGTGTGAAAATACGGAATGGTATTATCCCTGGCATTGATGACAGAAAATATTAGAAATGAATTATGCTTAATGGTGATGTCCCACATATCCTAATCACAGTCGATTTATCGTCCCATTTTGTTCAACTACATTGTGGTTGGAAATCCGTAATCTCACATTGCTTCCTGGACCCACTGATTAATTGCGACGTATTTTGGGAGTTACTTATTATGTAACTGAAATCAGAAGTAATGGGACATATTCTATTCAAGGGAACCTGCGAGCACAAACCTCTTTTGACTTCAGCTGTTGTAACAGACGAACCGTAATGCGGATGCTATCGGCCATGTCATCCACCATGTATGTGCCTAGATTGCCAGTTCCCCACGTCCGTTTTCTCGTACGTTTGTGGTTGCCCTCATCCTTTCGGCCATTTGTGGTATTCTCTTACTGCCTGCAAACATCTCTTGTTTTTATTCATCTGTGAAGCACTCTTTTTTCTAATGTGTTTGTGAACGTTTTCGGTGCTAATTGTGTTGTCCGAGCTGTCATGTTTTTCTCAGGCAAATCTTTCCATGAGAAGACTAATCCATACTGATGCAAAACTATTACTATAACTGTTTCTACCCTGTTTGTAGCCTCGTTGTGTCCTTTGTGAGACTAGACTATATGTACTTATGATAACTTTGTTCTCTGCTTCTTTTCCGTTCCATTCATAAAAAACCTTATTACCTATGTATCGTTACGCCCATTAGCCCGAGCACCCAATTCCATTTCCGGTGAGTGGCCTTTTCTCTTGGTTTTTTAGGTGTCTCCATCAGTTGCCAGCCTCTGGATTCAGTAATTGTATGCACGCAATCGAACCTGTGCAACCGCTTTTCATACCTACTTTGTATTGTGTCCAAACCGTTCTATGCTTGCTCTTTCACATGCTGTTGGTGTTGACCCTCACTTTCATTGTTTTGTGTTCTAAGTGCACTTTCGCAACTGGTCTGCTTACATCTCTTCTCTAATCAGTCGGGTGTTTCAGTCACACCTCTCTGGGTGAACGTGACCTTGCCGAGAACCGAATAACTAATCACTGTCAATTTGTTCGCCTGACGATCTATTGTGGTTCACCTGCTCTCCTACTGAATGTGATTACTGGGCGTGACTGTGGGTCTGCGCGATTGCCATCATTTCATGTGTTCATTACTATTCGAACTAAAACTGCAACTCAAATTATAACTTCTTCTTTTTCCCTCGTTATGCCCAGGTTCAACCAATCCGTTCGCTGTAGGCCTTCGCCCAGTCGGGGGCGGGCCGTCGGCCAACCCGTTTCTGAACAATCAGCCTGTTAAACCATCGCTCAATCAGCTTGCACCCACACTGGCACTCACAGCGTCTGGCGAAACTCATTCTGATTCGTTTCACAGTGGTTTTCGGCCTGCTATCACTCCGTTTTGTTCTAGTGGAGCCAACTACTTCATGCCGGTGCAGACCAGTCCCTGGTCTGTTGGTAACATGATCTCCCCACAGAATCAGACCAATCTGAACCCGTTTTACTGACACCGACTAATACTCTCGTTCGAATTCTCCTTTAGTGGTACATCGCCTTAGTTTATTCTCCCGCATAACTTGATGCTGTCATTTTATTTGTGAACTTCTGTCATCGCGCCATTCATAGTTACCAATTCATTCTTCTCTGTCGAGGATACCTGTGTTTTTACTGCTGTGGTCCTGGTCACTGACTGTTTACAGACCGCAGTTACTATACTGTGGTGCCTACTCAATCGTAAGGCCAATTAGTAACTTTACACACTAAGTCTGCCTTGCTCTCTATCACTGAAAATAAAGTTTGTATATCGTCATGTTTGTTCAACCAATCTGTGAAAGTTCACTCTCTCCCCATTCTTCCAGCTTGTGAGGCAATCAAAACCGCTTCACTGCACAAATTGAGGCTGTAAGGACTTATTTCAATTTCCCCGTGCCATTTTATCTTTCTTTAATGCATGTGATTCCTCGCTCTGTTCTTCGCATTGAATATCATTGTCTTTCTCTAATCCTCTTCAATCGACTTTTACTCAATGACTTGTGCACATCGTTCTATGGACCGATGAAGCCTTGAACTGTGACTACTTCCTATCTTGTCTCACATCAACACACACGTGTGTGTGTCACTGGTTCTTGTTGTCATTTTCGTCGTCCTTGTTGTCATTTTAGAACAGTAACAAGAAATCCCGGAAATGTTTATGGCAAGAATTTTTGCGCGATTGGTTCCACGTGCCGTCCTATTTCGTTCCAAGTGATACTATGTTTTCTGACCACACAGCGATCTCATTTTCTGACTCTTTTCTCTGTTGCTTCCTAATGTTGAGTTTCTTATACAACTTCGTTCCGGATATAATAAAACGAGTCTCTTTTTGTCTGTATTTTGCTCGATGTGAACCTGTTAATTCATTTTCCCTCTCTCTATCTGTATTGCTCTCACAGTATCACAACGAATGCAAACCGTATACGCTGCCTTGTGAGCGCTTTTGTTACACTCATTTTAATGTAATGACTTCCATACGTTAGCAACTTGTCGCTTTCGAAATGTGATGTTTGTCTAGTGCGATTAAAGATCGAAATCACAATCAGCCTTGCATACTTTATGGAACAATACACGTCGAATGGAGCCAAAAGTTGAACACGTGGACCTCTATCGCTTGTTGAACGATCTGTAAAGAAAGATCTGTGGATAATCTAGTGATTCCCGTCAAACCGGTGAAAGGGCTACGCACTATATCCGTATGGAATGAAAATAGGAAAATGTAACGGTGATTGGGTGTCACCAGAGAAGCTCAGTCAAGCATATTAGATTCGGTCAACGACAGCTGATTACTTATCTGTTGCATTTTGTTCTTGTTGGCTGAAAACGATAGGCTGTTTTTACAGTTAGCATCCACCACTGCCCTAGAGGGACTCAATGGATATTTTTTGCTAGCAATAGATCCCATCAACCTCAACGAGGTGGTGGACAGTTTCAACTCTGCTCGGTTTCACTATGCACACAGAGCAATCGTATTTATAGCCCAGGTAATTACCTTACGGTAAATAAAAGTACGCTGTGTTGAAGGTATTCTTCGATATACATGGATCTCCAGCAGTTCCTCGGGATCGTGCAGAACCCAAAGTTCGATTTGTTACCATTGGATCTGACTAAATTTCTGGCCAGCATCAGACGCTGAGTTTAAGTACGTCAGTGTGACTGACAGGTACATATACAGCTGTCCCCCATCAAGAACGGTTTAATTTTAGTCCTCTGAGTTTCTAAGCTGATTTACCATCTTTTGAACTACTTATTCCAAGCGTCGACCACCTCCAATAGTTTCGATCACGGAAACGGTAATCGGTACTGCTTGCTGGGACGATTTTACGCACTTCATATTTTACACGTGTGTACGTGCATTCATCATCGCGAACCTGGAAGCGTCGAGTTTTTATAACTGAGTTGACACATGATGTCGATGGGCAGATAGTTTAGTGTACTGTTAACTTTATCTTGACCGCCGTCGAGATGACTGAATGAGGTTCTTAGGCCAATCTAACCTTCAATGTGTTTCTGTGTCATAATGGCAGTTTTCACCTTCTAGTTTAGGTTTTTCTTTGTGGGTACATGTTTTATTTCAGGCGCTCTGTCGAACCATTTCTTTCGAGTATGCCTATTGGACAGTCAGGAAAACTTGAGTTTCATTAACCGGGTCTGATCTGATCTGTATAACTCATTCCGCAAAACGGAAAACCATTTTGGACTGAACGAATCTCAACAAACTGTTTACAGTATGGAGAGATACATTCTTGCATTCAGAAAAAAAATGAGACAGTTGATCTGAATTAATGTCAGGAGCCTAGAGACGTGTTGATCTTGTAGTCAGCAAAACAAGTTTTGACCACTGAAATCGAGCACAGACATGGACGAACAGTTTATGGATGGAGCGCAACTAAGTGGACGAGCGTTTGGTGGTATTAGTGAAAAGTGCTGTAGATGTGGGGGTTTTCTGTTGTACGTTGTTCTGGGAATTCACCGGTTTCCTGAAGCCGGTTGTAAGAACTTGCTACAGGCATCGCGGGGGAAATAAACAGAAAAGTTAAACCAAACAATCGTTCCAGTTGTTATGATCACTAGGTATTGAATCGGTACGCCATCTACTATGCATCATAAAATATGCACTGGGCATTTCTCGTAATGATCGATTGTGTATCGGATTTGTATTGAAAATCCAAGAGATGTCATTATGGACTATGGCAATGAAGACAATAATGGAATTGTTCTTCAATGGAAATTGTCGTGTGTGACGTCTGGAGAGTTGGGTAGTACTCGTAGGCAGCTGTGTGTGATCGCTCTGACCTTATGTCTGTTTACCGCTGGCTTCTGTAATGGATTACCAAACCGAAGGTGCGAGTATTCCAACTCTCGGCGGAATACCTCAACGCAGCGGCGAGGCACGTCCAGAAGCCCACAGCGATCGGATCGCGGACAACACGGGCGAACAGACAGTAACTGTGTCTCCTATCGAGACGATCGGGCAACCTGATCATTACTCACAAGCGAAAGTGGTTGAGCGTTCACATATGATAATTCGGTCGTGCCTAATGTGAGGTCAATGGCGCAGTGGTAAACACGGTTGCCTCATGAAAGCGTGGCCGGAGTTCTAGTCCCGGCAGTGGCAAGGATATGCACTACTGACGAGCTCTAATGAGAGCGAAACTCGAGTCTAGTGCTTCTTTTCGAAAGGGGCCGACTGGAAAGTCTATGGGAATGCGACAGCTGCGATCAATTGTGGGTGATGTTCAAGTAAAATAAAGATTGTGCTTTATTAGACGCCCCTTCGCTACACTTTGACCGAATTTCCGTATGATATAGGGAAATTCGGAAGATAGAATTATGAAAATCAGTTAAAGCTTGTTAACTTTTTCTAAAAGCGAGTTTCTACTTCGTTAAATTCTTTGCTTTTTTATCGAAAATTACTGACTACTAGAGTATGGTAATTTCTTCGCAGCAGTGACCCACCCTTCAACGAAGATCACTTAGATTGTCTCCCCCTGAGTGGGCTTCGTTCTTGAACTGACGTTGGCTATAGCCATTATCAATGCAACGAGCGGGAACTGTTATAGCCTACAGCGAAGCGCAGACTTTCACATTTGAGATATCACTGCGACGGAGTGAGAAGAACGCGATCGAATGCAGTGTCAGAATTAGGTGGACATCAAAGGTAAAACAGTAAGTCGTACCACAAACCTCGTTCTTTTTAATACACTCATACGGGAGTGAAGCTTTAGATAGTTTTGTTCGAAAATCAAGTTTACCGTGATACAAAACGGAGGATTTCTTTAACGTCACATTGGTAGAGTATTTTTGTTGCACTGTCCACTGCTAGCATTCACGTTTGTGAGTACCCGTCGTCGGTTTAGTGTAAAATATGCATTGCAAGTGGTTATATGATGTCTCTTTTCATCGTTACCAACTGAACAGCACATTCACCAATCAGATTAACTTTCCCAACGATCCGTTTCGGAAAAAGCTATTCCATCCATTTACATCTTGGATGGGAAGTTGATTCTAGTCTTACTCTTGTTAGAGGTCATCCTTAATGTGCCCTTTCCGTAACCGGTCTCCTCTATAAACGCCAGACAGCATTCTGATATGAGTTGCGCCTAATTTGCTCGATTATGATGATATCGGTTGGAGTTAACAAGTCAGCTGTGTTTCCTTTCGAGATATTGACGTCCTGAATGTTCTGTCGTCGATAAATCTGTTGTAACAACTTCCCAGTGTGGTCTTGTGGCTTCTTCGTGACGCACTTATGGATGAACATACGTTTTCGTATAGATTGAACATCACCCACAATTGATCGCAGCTGTCGCATTCCCATAGACTTTCCAGTCGGCCCCTTTCGAAAAGAAGCACTAGTTCGCTCTCATTAGAGCTCGTCAGTAGTGCATATCCTTGCCACTGCCGGGACTAGAACTCCGGCCACGCTTTCATGAGGCAACCGTGTTGACCACTGCGCCATTGACCTCACATTAGGCACGACCGAATTATCATTGTTTTGTGGACGGACAAACTGCAGACGAACACAGGAGACGCGCTTATTCTCACTGATATGTTGGCTTCGGTGGCGCACAACGAAAGTGTCCATAAATATGGTTGCATACTAACATATGGAAGAACTTCTAACTCGTTACTATTCTACTTGGAATTAATGACTGCAAATTTTTTACCTGCCTGGCTCATCGTTTAGTTTAAACCCAACAGGCAATCTGTTTCTGATCTTAGGTGTTTGAGTTTTTGTTTTTATCCCCTTATCCGTATCATCATGACCCTCATATAGTTCAAACTTCCTAGTACGTATCGCAGTATTCAACTACACAGCTGAGAATTCTATTGTTTGTTTGGCTGTGTACATGTTTAATTTGTTCAATATAATGATTCTCTTACACGCTTTCTTGTTGCGTCATCAAGGACCAGAACGCCTATTTCTGTATCCGCTGGTCAGTATTCGCCGCATCTGTTTTGCCATTTGGGAATACTAGTCATTGCCTTTTCTCTACTCTTTCTGCTGCCGCGGTAGCTCACTCAGTTCGACCGTATGTGTCCACGTTACATGCTTTGAGCCACTTTAATCGAACATCAACCAATTGGTTAGATTCTCTTCCACAATCAAATGGAGCTTTATTGCACCTGATGGATGAATTTTAAGCTACATACACGGGACGCCAAAATTATGCGCCTAATCTCTCAAGATTTTCATTGTTATTAGTTTGATAACAACCAATTTTTTCCGTAAACGAGCAAATGCTGTTGTTTGTTTAACTTGCATAGAAAATTCTTCATACACGAAAGTATTTTTTCCAAATATCAACGACAGTGTCATACGACCGCCTCACTATGGATGCATCCTAGATCGTCAATGATCGCCTATTTCTGGGTCTCTTACTTAGAAGATCACAAAATTACTGCCTCTGTGTGTGAGAACTCTCCACCAAATGCCACATTCCTACTGATCCAGTTGATTTGAGTCCTGTGTCGGCTCAGCACCTGAACACATTGCTTTTTATAAAATAACATTGGATATTACATCCGGCCGTAGATGCTACCCGAAGGTACATGCGACATGTTCTAGTAAGTCTACATCGTGGGTCAGATGAGCAGTCATTGTGGCTTCAAACGAATACATACAGTCAAACGATATTAGTTCTGATTGTGCTATGACTAGGGTGCAACGCTAAATGAACTTGAGCCTACGAGGGCTGGCTAAACGATTCCTGAAATTTCTAGGACGTTTAAATTCACAGACGAATGACAGTGAAGGAGGATGACCGGAGTGTTTCCATTCCCTAGTGTACCGTTAATAGAAACAGTTAATTTGCTCTGACTACGTGTCTGAGACCAGACTCGATACTGAGATGCCAGTATTGAGAGTGAAACAGCCTTTGCTCCGATACACTTTCGATGTAAAGCTGCTATTCAGTGAGGCACTATATTGACAGGTAGACCGCATAGCGAATGAATGCCAACGCGGGTCCCGGTTAGTCTACAGGAAATCCTGGACGCATTATAATTCAAACCACTGTCAACCAGACCATCGATTATTACGGATAGGTGAACGATATATTTGCTACCGTGAGCTCCGTACACATTATTCAACAAGTTTAATCGCGTTCACTGTTCTATTTGAGTTGCACTGGAGGTATGCACTTACACCGATGAATAAACGGCACCATTCAAAGTAGTGTATATCAAAGGAATAACGGCCCAGGTCAATAAATAAACTTTCACCCACGTCGGTTGGGACACGATAAAACACGATCAATCAACAGCGCTACCTTCGCTTATCTGGTCGAAAATGGGTAGTAGGTATGAAATGATCAAACGGTCTACCGCATATCAAATAACCTACCAAAGATCATCCAAATGAGAAAACGTCCTACTGCCACGGTCAATCGAAATCGGATTGCTTCATCCA
>LOND01002317.1:0-19191 GCA_014220965.1 Paragonimus kellicotti
TTGGAGATAGCAAAGCGTAGTCTCCGAGACACGTTTCACTCCATCGACGCAGTCCAATAGCCGAACCTAAACAAACAAAGAATGCTCACATTCGATGTTGCCTCACTATTTACGAACGTGCCTCTACAAGAGACAATTGACTATTTATGCGATTACATCGAGCGTAACAACAAACAGGTGAGCATCCCAAAAGATGAACTGAGAGAACTGCTGGTGCTTTGTACGAGTAACGTTCAGTTTCTGTTCAATAATGCAATCTACCGACAGAGAGATGGAGTGGCAATGGGCTCGCCTCTAGGTCCCCTGTTAGCTGACGTTTTCATGAGCAAACTGGAGACTAACCAACTGAGTGCGGTCATTGAACAATTTGCATTTTATAAACGCTATGTTGATGATATTTTTGCGTCATCAACGAGAATTCTAACATGAACAGAGTTATGACAGCTTTTAACTCAGCCCACAGCAGTATTAAATTCACCAAGGAGTCAGATAACAATGTTCAAATAAATTTCTTGGATGTTGGCATAGTAAGAAGAGAAGATGTTTCAATCCAACGGAATTTGTAGAGAAAACAAACTTGGAGTGGCCAGTACATTCACTTTGACAGCTTCGTTCCGTTAAATCAAAAGCGAAACCTCATACGATGTCTGACGGGTAGGGCGTTAAAGATCTGTACCCCTGACACTTTACAAGCTGAGCTAGACTTTCTACAAGAAGTGTTCATGCAGAATGGCTACCCAATGCGTTTCATTCAGAAGGCGATGCAGGCGGTAGAGTTGAAACTTAAGCCACCCTCTGTGAATAAGAAACTTGCGTTTATTAGTCTTCCTTTCAAGGGAGATCCCATGGCCGAAGTTATCTCAAGAAAGCTCAAAAGGTCAGTCGAAACAACCTACGTTGCCGCTCAATTGTGCGTGAGTTTCCGTTCAACACCCGTTATCATGTCACAACTCAAAGACAAACTTTCCATTGTTCTACAACCAGCTGTTGTGTGTACTCATTTGTTTGCTCGTGTCGAGCATCATACATTGGTCGTACTACAAGGCGATTGTCTGACAGAGTGCGTGAACATCATCCTGCGTGGTTGGTATTGGTGTGGTGAGAACGATTTCAAGCGCGATTGTTGCCCATTTGATTGACTCTAATCATTCTGTCAGTAAGAAAGACGCTTTTCAGATTGTCTACCGAGTGCCAAGGAATCGATCAAAAATGGTGAGATTTCGAATGTTGACCGTTGCCGAGGCCATTAGTATCCGATTTCGCAACCCTGACCTCTGTGCACAGAAGAAGTTCGTGCGGACACTTAATCTCCCCTGGCCCACAATCAATCAAGCCCACGATTTGGAACAGTGATTGCGTAACTGATAACAAACACGCCGTCCATAACCTCTATTGACCGTTTTTCTGGCTCACCCCAGTTACTGTTTTCATATTTATTGTGTTGTAATTAGCCTGATGATCAAACACGGAAAACAAGCCTTTGTTCGTTCTCATGACTTCATTGGGTATTTTCGAACGAACTGTGCTGTCGCATCTGCCAATCGTTTTTCATGCATCTGTCTAACTCTCTCCTTCTTTCATTGCTGTTCTGGACAACATATTGTGACTGTCTATCATTCGAGCATTCTTCTGTATATATCCGTTCCTCTCCTGGCGAACCTCTCTCCGCTTACTCATTAATGTTAACGAGTTTATTGACTTTCGTAACCTTCCTGCATGTAGTGCGGCACATTTAATAAATTCGTTTGTTATCTTTAGGTTATTTTAATCTTCACACGAAGTCGGCTGCACACTGTTCACATATGTTTTAGGTGGCGTCCATTCAAAATGAATTTTGCTGGTTCGCAAATGTTCCTCTCAGAATTTTGTACGTTGACCTAGTTTCGGACATTCTTGCTGACCCTCAGGTCTCGACAAATTTGTTTATAGCATTGAGCTAGGCATGCCCAACTGACCTAATTAAGTCACGCCTCACGTCATTCACAATTTTTTATGAAGTTCCGATAAGAGCTTCCTAAGACGAAATAATCACTGTTTGAATATATTGATCAGCGAACAAATCCTAGAACTATTACGAATTCTAATGACCAAACCAATCAGACCATCTGCTTAAGAAATCTAATATCCCTGCTTTCGATGACGGACTACTTAATTGATACAGACCACAAGGCGGCCGTAACCAACGACTTCAATACCTTGTTCCCCACCATAAAAATACACATCTAGCAAAAGCATCTGCTAATCTTTGTGTTAAGACATAACTTACACTGACGCCTCAACTGCCGTGGTATCTCAGCACACCGTTGATCGTGATGAGCACACCTGTCGTGGCTTTATTTTTGTCCGGTTGTATTTATGCACCATAAGAACGTAAGTGCACGTGCATTTATGATAAGATTGTACGACCTGTCGACCCGGAACATATCGTGTTTTTAACTGTGCTGTTAAAGTTCTAGAATGCATATGGTTTTAACCTGTATGTGGTAACACTCAATTGTCTCAAATTTATTCTGGCACACAATGTGACAGTGTTAGCACACAACTTTAGATGTGAAATTATTCGCTGAACTTTCTCCATTTGCTCAGTAAGTAAAGTTTGCTAGGATGGGGGTATTCAATTAGCCATTTTCTTCACGTCCTTGTGAAATTTGGTCAAATGCATGTTTAACTTTCGTTGGCGTGTCTAATTATGTTTCTTTCTCTCTTCATCGGACCGAAGGTGTCTTACCAATTTTGGCGTAATTGCTTCGCCGATTTGACAACGTTATCATCTTACAGTAAGTGTTCGTGGACTATTTTCCCCTGGTTATTTGTTCTTATTTGTTTATATTCACGGTTGCATTTACTTGATACTATTTATTACGGAATCATCACGAGTTGACCAAGAAAGTATTTTTACTTTGATAGAACTCAGGTGCATAAATTCCGGTAGGACATTTGTCGTATCAGTTTGTAAACCTAGCCACTGTCTACGATATGAATTAAAAGTGAATGAACGAAAAAAGTGTATGTGGACGAAATTCGCTTTTAAACTCTAAAACTATTTATCACTACTTACGCGTTACACGTTGTAACCTGACGATGACGTAGGTCTGTCAAGAGTGTGTTTACGTCGGCGCAACAATTGTTTATCAATGGACGACACAATATTATGTCTAGTTTTGACCAGTTAACAGCATTAAGGCGCATTTAAACCACTATCCTTCTTTGCCTAATATATTGAGCACGACGGATATCAACATGGCTACATGTCTTCAATAATGTGTAGTTCGTTTAAAATGTTGAGGGTCTGTACTAAAGTACCAACGTATAAATCATAAAAGTCAGTGTATTGACTAGGAAACGTATGCGAAAGTAGGGACGTGAGACTGACAGACAATTAGAGTACACGGAACGTGCTCCCATCCTGGTCGATTAAACAAGGACATAGGAACAATTTCGGAATGTAAGGTTGCCTTATTGGATGTTGTGTGATTATAACTGTCTGTCTGTACACCAGCGTACGCTCGGATTGGATGTGGGTAAGTTTCAAAAGAAACGGTTTAGTGGTTTCCTTGTCGACTGTCTACATTTTCACTTCACAAGCCATACTAACCGATTTCGCGGGAGTCTAATTTGAAAGTGAAACGCTATGTACACTGTGAAACTGAGCGTTTTTGTCACGCTTGTTGCGTCAGTTTATGCCTTGCCGTCATGGAATGTGTCACCGCATTTTTCAGTCGGCTCTAATGATTACAATTCTGTCACAGACGACAACGAACTCAAGAAGGAACTCATAGTTGCAGTTTTATTAGAAAAAGCAGCACAGAATGCAGCGGCCGAATCTGACCTACTTTATGTTAAGGCCAAAACAGTTTTAGCGCGTGCTATGGAGAAAGTGAGGAGTTCAACAATTAATACGAACCTACCACAACCGCTGAATAACAAGCGAATTTACAGGCGTCAAATGAATACTGAATACCCAAAATCGCAAGAGGCACGTCTAAATGATCCACTTCTAGAGTTTGGTGGGCCTTTCTCACGGCCAGTATTCAGTCCCATGGAAAGTGACAGTCAGTCCAAGTTACTGACCGCCCCGGCATTCCCATCTGAACTTGAACAACACGCAGAGGCGATAGAGCTGTCTTCACTCGAACCAGCGCGCGTTTCGTTGCTTCAAAAACTAATCCATCATCGAATGGGACTGAACACAGGTGATGAAATGAAGTATCTACGGTCTCACTACAGCCAGGACAAATTCGAAAATTTTTTAGATAAATACGGTGGACGCGAATTCGATGCTTCAGATCTGTTAGATACAAATTTAACTCCGACAGAATATTTGGATGGGACGCAATATCCCAAATATTCAGAAAGTGACGCTGATCCACTTGTGGATGGACAACTGCTCTGAGCGACCGAAAGGTAACTTGATGTAATTTCATAACGTTATCCCCTTTCCATTCGTTCCATACGAATTTATTTGTGAATATTGTAATAACGCTGATAAATTCAGTGCGTACAACGGTAAGGATAATGCAGACTGATCACGTATAACAGCACAGTACATCCCCTAACCATTGAAAGCCTGTCGGAAAGCACGCTCATGCACACACCTCTGTGCACCTGTGCGTAACAGCACGGTCCATAGTCCGTAAAGTAGCAACTCAGTTAACATGGCTCGCTGGGCAGTTCGCGACGAATGAAACCAGTAGGTGTCACCTGACTAGAGAACGGCTACGTAGACAGTGTATTCTGGTCCTGATGATCTAATGTGGAGCTAACATCAAATAGGGAACCCCTTCACTGGGTGAACAATTTTGCCCGGTCACTGTGGCTGTTGTTCAAGAGGGGGCACTGTCGTCCGCCACAAGTTTGCACATGTTTAACGAAGTCACCCGTGCACAACGCATACAGCTGAGGCTGACATGCAAAGCTG
Source organism: Paragonimus kellicotti (assembly GCA_014220965.1). Taxonomy (NCBI): domain Eukaryota; kingdom Metazoa; phylum Platyhelminthes; class Trematoda; order Plagiorchiida; family Troglotrematidae; genus Paragonimus; species Paragonimus kellicotti. Next base: position 4,919 of record LOND01002317.1, read on the forward strand.
GCAAACTAGGCCTCAATTTAATTACCAGTAGAGCAGAGCCAGTAGCATCAGGGTAGCGGAAACATACTAGGGTGATGAAGCTGAGAGATGCGACCTACTGAGAACATACGCCCATGTACTGACTAGTATTCACTGAACCAACTTGGTTGGAAGACCTATCAGTGTAGGCTGTCTAACAACGTCTGTGTTCCAGCAGAGTGTTTTGTCCCTCTTCTCTGCTCCACATGTGCATTTAGTTGCCTACAGTCCCCGGGGGATGTAACGTGATATCGTCGATCCCCAACGCATGAGGTTAAAAAAACGTTATAACGCAAGACACTAAGTTCACTCTTTCCTGTCCAGACTGCTTCTCGTATCAAAATGTCGTAGAAGCTTTCTGAGACTCAGAGTTTCAAGGTAAAAAATATAGAAAAACCCAGTCCAATCTCATTAGTATCAAGTTGACTTTGAAACGACTTGTGGTAGCGTCCCCGTTAGGTACAATACAAACTTAATGGAACGTGGGACAAGAGAGGTTGAATAGGTCTTCGGTATTTTCGGTGATAATACAGTGTACTTAAATCAATGCTATTTCCTCATAATATAGCTGATGGATGGTTGTATTTTCGATGCAAATAGTTTGAAGGAATTTTTGCTTCTATGTAATTGCTGAAACCTCGTTGTTGGGATGTATTGACTCGGAGATTGTGTTATTTTCTACCCGGAATGATACGAGGCTGATGGCTTGAGCCGGCAACCTTGAGAATTGCGTTACTACCCATTCGTCTTTAAATTAAAGTAACAGGATATGTCATATGGAAAATGTTCCAGAGTTCCTAAATTCAAATGCATCTCTTCATTTATTTTCATCCCATTCGTACGTCTTGTAACAGACTCTAAATGTCGGTGATCTACCGTGTTATAATTTACTTTGGGGATTATGTGAATGACATATTTAGATAGCAATGGATGTTTTAAGGACGATTGATTAGATGCCTGTCAATGTGGCTGGATTTACACTTTCTTTTAGTGAGGTATAAAGTGTACGCCAACAGTCCAAAGAACCTGAAATTAATGATGGAAACCACGGAAACTGCTGGTGGCAGGGGATTGGGTGGTCCCAAATATGGTGGACTGTTAACAGCAGGACCGTCGTTTGTCCTCACTGAGGCGCTTCGCCTTGAGGTCCCAGATACCTACTTTTTACCCATCCTTCTGAGGTTAACCCATGACGCATCGATTAAAGTGAGGACTTTCTAATATAGATAACTCCATAAACCTCGTCACACGCCGCACTCGACGGATTTTTGTTGGATTGCACGGACTAATGGTTAGTTAAGTGAGCATTATTCAGTAGGGGTTATGTAATCGATGAGAACCGCGAAGTAAACAGCAACGACAGATTTATATAAACGGAACGTCACTCACGACTGATCGTGGCTGTCACACTCATGTATATCTACTTTCGAAAAGAGGCGCCGTAATCAACTTTCCCTGATGCTACACCTCGTCAGTGATACGTAACATTTCCACAACCTGGATTTGAACTCTGGCTAGTCTCTTATTAGACAAGAGTATACACTATTGAAGAACTCTAACAAAATCGAAACTCTAACATGGTGCTTCTTTTCAAAAGTAGTTGGTTGAAAAGTCTATGCAAAAGCCGCGATCAGCTGTGAGTGGTGTTCCATCTACATACCAACCAAAATCCCCTACAACTTACCAGTAACGATATAGTTGTTCACTCGGTCTGAGAGATTGGATATTCATCCAATGCACTTATACTTAAGATTAAAAACCACATCCGATCTACCTTAGTGATCAACCCAAGTTGGTTAGACGTGCACAAGTGTAGCCAGCGTCTTTTGGCCATGGGGTATCAGGCATTGAAAGTACGTGACTTTTGTCCTCAGTCCAACTAGGTGACCTGCATTGAATGTTGGTTACTCATTAGTTAGTTGATGGCCAAGTTAATCTACCCGTCTCCCGTGACTTTATCCTACTAAGCACCTTTAATGAAGTTTACTACATTGGCTCTACAGAATGTGTTCGGGTTTTACCTGCCTACATGCCTTAGTTAACGTCAAGCTCAAATACGATAATACTTGCAAGTCAGTAGTCATGAAAACCACCGGGCCATTCTGATCCCAAGGGTATTCCACGAGACTGAGATGAGATTATCAAATAGGTCAAGGCAAGCAGACTATTTTGGGACGACCCGAGCGTTCGTACAAGACTGTTGGAGTTGACTGAGGCATAAACGACGTGGCCGGAAAATGTTTCTTGTAGCTTACGGCGGTAAGGATATGGACAGGACAGTTTGCTAGTCGACGGGTTGGGTGCTTATACTTGAAATGAGTTGATATCACTGTAATGGTGGAATGCTCACGTCAACGTTGACTCACTCATTATAGAATTTTCATAAAGATAGTTTCCCGTTCGACTTCCAGAAATGAAGTCGTGACTTGCTACTCCGCTTCCCACAGTACGGCTGATCCCTAAATGTTTCCAATTTTGTCGGTTAATATTCCGAGCTCGAGGAAATAGCAGCGAGTTGTGTGGGACAATGGAAGTCATAGTCTAAGTTGAATGAGAGGGGACGACAGTAAAAATGGCTCACGTGACATCCACCAGATGAACGTACGATAAAGCCCTTGAGTTCCTCGGCCACGAAGTGACAAAAAAAACGATTGTAGAAACAAACGATACTATTGATAGAGTGATTCATGCGTAAGCGAGTACAACCTCGATTAGTTCCTAGTCCTGGTTTAAAAAACGGTACGGAGAAACAAAGGGAAAAGGTTGCGCATGGGAATGACCTTCGAAAACAACTGTTACATGAAGAATACTCAGACGAATTATGGTAGAATGATACGACCCCTATTGTGAGTGAAAGCAGCAGTAAAAGTTACTCCAGTATTGGCCACCAACGAGATAGTAATTCAAATGAATGCCATCCTTGATAGTATTCTCCTGATTCACTCGATAGAAAACCATGAATAAACAAACTGTAGTCCCGCTGGACAGCCAGTTTGCCACACTTTTCACTCTGGCTCACTTTGATGGTCACACGGTGTGAAAATCTAAAAATGGTCACGTGGTCAGAAGACCAGCAGCAGTTCGGGGCTTTCAGTGCGGTCCACTAAACATCTTTATAAGCAAAACCATCACCTGAGCCAAAGCTACTGATGGTATTAAGTACATCATAAAAGATTTTTGCAGTTCAGTCTGCATGCGCTATTAGAAGAACTCTAAGGTGCTACTGGCGGGAGACATATTGAACTCCCTAGGAAACTTGCGTACCAGGATGATATAACCGTCTTTGGGAAAAAGACAGATGACCTAGTAGTTTGCTAAGGAAAATGTTTTGCTCAAACCGACAAGGTGTACCTTTCATGTTAACTGTTTGGACTCATTTGGGTTCGCATTTATCCTGATGAGTAGCCACCAGAGGCAGTCCGATATAAGCCTCTGACAGTATGGAGAGACCTGAGGATAGAGAAAGCCTGAGATGGAGCGTGGACTGTTGACAGTACTACCCCAGCTTTGTCTCGAATTTTGCCATTAGGGCCCGAATGATTTATGAATCAAGCGGTGGATCCCTGAACATAGACCCATGCGACTGAGGGAGTTCTAAGGGGAATCATGTATTGTAGATTTCGCGGTACTGATTCTGTTCTCACTGTTGGGACGTGCATCGTTAATCCCCGATGAGTTGGGGGTTAGAATCGGGGCTGTACTGAGGAGGGGCGGTTTATTGGCCGTATTCATCGCAAAGTGCTGAGCAGTATGAAGAATGGACATTCACAGGCGGCGTTGGTGGTTTAGGAAGTGCGCTAATACGCATTTGGGTCCAGCTTTCACATCGCTACCGAACACTTTGGCTTCAAAGTTAACCTACAGTTGGTTGATAACGTGAAATTCTTTGTGTATTTGCAGAGAGCTTGACATTTCTGTTGCCCCGACCTAGTTGTTAAACTTGTATGATACTTGATCGGGGGAGCTTTTCTAATTGGGACTTCAATTCCTCCAGGTTCAACTATGGGAACTTAGCCAAAAGGGAGCAGCCAGTCAAGGGACAGCTATGCTGGTAGATTTGTATGTCGTACTACTGACTGCGTAGGACACCCTAGGCAGCTAGGCACAAAACTATAAGCGTACAGCATAACTATTTTCATGGTAGGAGTAATGCTCTTTCTGTCTAGAGAATGAGTTTATAAAAATTACCTTCAAACAAAGAGCACTTCAACCGTACAGTGACTGATCATAACGGCGGGCAGATTATCCTGTATAGTCGAAAATCACTTACTAATTCTCAGAAGCCTGACACTGCCTATGATACATATATTGAATGTAGCAGTACTCGGAAAGAATCGTCAATGTCTTTATTCACTACAACCTCAAACTGGGTGAACCCCTCACTGAAAAGTGGGTTATACTTTTGAGATATTGGTCCAAGGTTGGGTCTTCTAAGAAACTCGATCTGAGGCCCCTAATGTCAACCTGAGATATGCCCGTGGACGAAAGCTGTCGACCGTCGAAATATGAAATATGTGTATACTCCAGCATACGGGAGGGAGCACCGGACAGCCGGAACGCTCAAGTTCGCTGATTGCGATGGAAGTGAGTCGCGAAGTCATCGACGTGGCAGCCTTGAATGAGACAAGTCTTGCGGACCAAAGTAAGGTTTGAAGACTACGAGTCTGGCACACGTTCCGCTGTATAGGTTATCAGGCAGAAGGTGCTAGGGAGCACGGTGTCTGTTTCGCAGTAGGTGACCGAATCAATCCTTTGACAACAGGTGAGCAACATGGCATCACTACTCAAATCTTGTCCATGCGCCTGCTACTCGGTCGATGTTATTCTGCTACATTACTCAGTGTTTATGGTCCACCTGTGTTACGCCGATTATACGAAGGACCAATTCTACGACTAACTGTTCACCAGAGATCGTTCGACATCAGTGATTGACCAACTGTTTGTTCTGGGTGACTTCAGTGCTCGAGTTGGACGTGACTCAGCCGCTTTCTAAGAAACCGTCGGACACCACGACGCAGTCAACAAAAACCGTAACAATCCGCTACAAGTGGTGTGTTATTCACGAGCTAGCTCTCACATATACTTGAACCCAGCTGAATGAGAGCGATATCGCGACGTGAATTCACCAACGAAATGGTTATCATCATGTACTTCATCAAGTGATTATGCCAGACTGCGACACTTACGAAGTGCGTATCACTTGTTTTATGCCCAGGACTGAGTGTAACACGGATCACAGAGCCAAACTGTTTATTCACATCTGCAAAGCTGCTTTCGTAGATGATCCGGGCAGCGGCAGAAGCTGGACGTTAAACGAGTGCAGAAATCGAAAACGAAGACAACTTTTCAACGTGTATACATAACATTGATGTACTATGTATTTGGCTTGACGATGACTAGCCGAAAACGAGCATGTTCGCCGCACCGTTTTTACTGATGGTAAATCTGTAGATCATTAACCAGTATGGATCGCGTGCGAGTCGCAGCACCATGCTGTTCGTTGCTCGACGGATCAACAAGAAGTTTCAGGAACATAATCATCCGTTGTGTGTATTATTAGTGGATTTCACCAAGTTGTTTAAATACGTGAATCGCGAACATTCTGGACGATGACTGGTAAATTTGGATGTTCACGTACATACACTAGTTTCATCAGAATGGATATGAAGGTGCAATCGCATGAATCGACCTTCGATGCTTCTAACATTGTCAGCGATGAGAAGCAGGGTTGTCTTGACCCAAAACCTTATTTTCCTTATATTTGACCGCGATGCTAACACTAATTCTTCAGAACTCCGAAGACCGTCGGACAAATAATTCGACAATGCATACGCGAGAGCTTGCAAGTGATATTGTGTTGTTTGCAAAAAGTTAGGAAGAAATGTAGCAACTGTCCACTACTATCTGTCCGCAGCATCCAAAGTTAGCCTGGACAGAAACATTCGTAAGATGCTGTGTACAGATCTGAAATAAGCACCAAATTGACAAACAGTCAGTAGTTTCACTGAATTTACCTGTGTTTCAGTCTGTTGACAGATCCGTTCGCAGACTACACACGGTTAGTTCTTAGGATGCAGATTAGCCTACTATCGGATGTGATGAAAGAGGTGTTTATTGAATGAACCACAGTCTGTAGCCGAAAACAAGGTGGCATGTCTGTCGCACAAATGTGCTGTTTACGTCGTCATACGGCAGTTAACCTTGGAGATTGTATCAACGAAAGTTGCGACATATGAGCCGCTTTCCACTGCGATATCTGGGATGCGTCCTGGATATGCATTGGTCGGACACGGTTTCATACACCAAGATACTTTGGCGAGCAAACACGGACGGGAGTAAAGTCATGCTAATGTTCATTCAGCTTCGTTGACTAGGACATGTCCGTGGGATGGACGACGAACGGATTCCAAAGCCGTCACTGTATGGGCAACTAGAAAGAGGTAAACGAAATTCTGATGGCCAGAAACTGCGATACTGAGATGTTGTCCAAGTAATTCTTTCCAGTTGCAATGTCCATTCGAAATCTTGAGAGAGTACAGCCTTGAACCGGAAAGTCTGGAGGAACACGATGTGGACGGACATTCGAAGGTTCAATGAACGACAGATGTGCGGTCGTGAAGTCAAGCGCGGGGTACGCAGAAGAATGTGAGTAACCAGATCTCACTTTTTTTTTACCCATAATGATCGTAACCCACTTTCTGTAATCGAGCATATATATGATTGTGCGCAGCGTAAATATTTCTAGAAGGATGAAGCTCAGAGATATGCCATTTTTGAAACCTCGGATCTTGACTAATAACGTTGTGCCTAATTTTTTTTATCTTTGCAGGCAATCGTACCTCGAGTTGTCTGATAGTGCTAACAAGAAGATCACGTGGAGTACAATACTTGTGTAACAAAATCGATATTAAAGTCACATCTTCATGGGTTTTCTTTTCGGGCTTTAAACAGGGCATACGAATACACTGTCTCATTAGGATCCTGGTTTAATTCTTTTTAAACTATCGATAATTTTATTATTAGGTGTTTCAAATGTTAGTAATCACTAAAACCTAAGAAGGACGAAGTATGTGTTTAAAGGAAGCAGACAGAAACAAAGAGTAGCGCACGTTCGATCATGCATGATGGATTACGTTATGCCAATACAATGCGCAACGTATTTTTGAACTTGTGACAAGCAAACTAGATGTTAGCCAAAGTGTTAATAATAAGTAAGGACAGAAGGAAGAATGGATGGGCCAGACTACAGTTTCTTCTTCTAGAAATCAATATTTTGAAAGGAATTCTAAAACTACTATGAAATCTAAAGAAAGGAACTGAACTAAAGTTTTAGTACAGCGCGAACATGATCCTCGACTACTCACCAGTAATCTAAAATATCGCCTAGCAGGTTTAATGAGATCGGAGATTTCGACCTGCCTAGGAAGTCCTAATCGCGGGGTTATCGATTGGAGTTAACAGACAGTAACTGTGTCTCCTCTCGAGACGATCGGGCAACCTGATCATTACTCACAAGCGAAAGTGGTTGAGCGTTCACATATGATAATTCGGTCGTGCCTAATGTGAGGTCAATGGCGCAGTGGTAAACACGGTTGCCTCATGAAAAGCAAGGCCGGAGTTCTAGTCCCGGCAGTGGCAAGGATATGCACTACTGACGAGCTCTAATGAGAGCGAAACTCGAGTCTAGTGCTTCTTTTCGAAAGGGGCCGACTGGAAGTCTATGGGAATGCGACAGCTGCGATCAATTGTGGGTGATGTTCAACTTGAAATTAACCAAATCCTCGACTACTCACCAGTAATAAAATAGCGTTCAATATTCTCTCATCGTCCGCTAACAGTTAATTAAGACAGTGCAAGTGCATCGTAGGCATGTTGATCAGATGAAGAATTATAAGTTTGACGTGGAACGCCTGAAAGATATACTTAAAGCAAGCATGTTCACGTTCTCACGCTACTCGTTGGCCAGAAGTTGCGTTGATTCTAACCGCGCAATCTTATGTCAAAAATCGCGACGAGGAACGACCACATGTACACAGTCAGCACAAACGTGTAAACCGTTTGTTTCAAGATCCCTCGTTCACTTCACTGTTTTGTCTGGAGTTGTTCGTCCTTATGTTGAGTGATGTAGACACAGAAACTTAACATATACATGAGATATTAAAAGCCAACCCACTAACTTGGAAACCAACATAACGCCGCGGGGTTCTTTACAATGAACCACCAATATACCTGACCGATGACAACACTGTTGACAGCAATTATTAAACGCTGGTGAAATGATGCGTAACTACTCCCAATGCAATCTAAATCCTGCAGCTTTAGTTAAAGTTAAGGAAAGTATAAAATAGGCTGCATAAGGTAACGCCACTCGCAATGGTGATAGTACTTTAAATTGTTTTGTTATAAACTACAAACTGCTGTAAACCACACTGTAACAGCGTTCCTTCAGTACGTCAGTAGCACCGCCAAAGTAGTATGCAAAATTCCCGGAGTAGTCATAAAAAACAGTGTAGCGAACAAGGTCGTTTTCACTTATTCACCATCATGCCAATTACAACACTTAGTATCACAGAGGAAAGTATTGATGGGGAAATAGAGAATGCACCGTTCCGATCAACATCGAGCTGAAGTTGAGACTCCAGATGAACAATGGTTCTAGATTGGATTACAGCGTAGGGGGTTCGTCAGGGCCGTTACAAAGTCTGAACGAAACGTTTTTTGGCACATAATGGTGGGTTACAGAGACCAACTCCAACAGCTTCAGATAACTGATAGTTCAAATTATTTTACCTCACTAATGCTTGTGTTATATGATTGCTGTGTAATGTGACACACCTGTACGCTGCACCGTGATTTTCATCTTATCACCATAACGCCCGATGAACACACCGACTTTGAGACCTATGTTCACCGTCAGTAAAGAAACAGCCACAATGAACGAATTATATTGATCCAACAACACATTATCTCCATCCCCAATCGCTCCACGGGGATGTTTCAGAGACGCTATCTTTCGGAGAATTGAAAAAAATGGAAACACAGATGCTAGACCTTGAGACTGGCTGTCAGCAACGTTGAAAGTCAGTGCAGTTTCAGGATCTGTGTTCAGCTATCTGAGCTATTTTATTTTAATGTTAAATTCACAGGAACTGCAGATGAAATTAACCCTTTTCCGATATTTGTAACATCATTGTACTCTTCTCTTGAGCAAATAGTTTGGCGAGCGAACTTTTGCCAGTTTTGTCGTGTTTCCTGACACCACCAAAAGTACTGCTAAGAGCAGAAGGTAAAAAATGTTCTGCCGAGTTCGAAAGAAACACTATGCAAGTGTCGGCATCCGCTGTTGCTTGAAAGCCTTCACATTCATTGACAGATAACTGGCACTTAAATAGCAGATTTTAAACACTACTGTAATGAGGACGAGCGATCGCATTATACTACTCACACCACTACTATTCAGTAGTGAGGCAGGAGCATGGATTTTGACATTGAAGTAGCCGCGAGAAAAATACAAGAAACATTGGAGTGCAGCGTGGCATGAAATGGTTCTTGGTACATAAAGGAACTGAGCATTGGCATCCGTGACGTTCTGAGACCAGTGTCGTACGCAGATGAGTGTTTTTGTTTGTAGTCATGTTGAAGCGCATAACCCATGTATTGGCCTTCTGAATAAACCGTTGTGCCATCGGCGTCCAGAGCTCACAACACTACACAAACCATTATCGTTTTATTACGTGGGTATGACTTATTTCTGTCAGTGCACAAGGATACTACTTCATAACTTGCACGTTCACCGGTATTTCATCACAGTAAAAGTTTTATCTGTATATTGAAGATTTCAGGCTATCTAGTGTTTATATTGTTTATCCACTCTCATCTCAAAAATATGCAAGATTTGATGTCCGCATCTCACGTGTCACCTTTGGAGTTCATTTGCGATTCAGATAGCAAATATTTGGAATTGCTCTTCTGTTGTCGTTTCATCGCGCTTCAGCTACTAAAGCGGGGAATGATTGCCTGCCGACTTCATTGTTCCTACTTCAATTATGTGTATTGTTTAGCGTGTAGTGGTTAGTCCACTAGGGTGAACCAGAAAATGATCGAAGGCCCGTTGAAGGAACAGGGATCAAACTAGGTCACATAAGCTGGTGAAGTGGAACGTAATGATGCAAATATTGTAATCGCAGTTTGTTTCCATTAGCTACTATTGAATCGTCTCGAGGGGCTTGTTCAATACCATTAAATTGGTGGTCAGCTTCGAAACGCATCTGTCCAGCTGCGCGTTATGTTAAGCACTAGTGGTTTGGCTCATCATAGCGATGACACAACTGATCAGTCTGTCTCTCACGTAATATACCAGTTCAATTGCAGTTGCAATGACGTCTACATAGGCAGAACAGATCGGCGCTTGCATCAACGTATGGCGGAGCACATTCCTAAGTGGTTATCAACTGCAATCTCAAAAAATGACCTGCTGACTGTAACAAGCTTGAAGAACCCGGATTCATCCATCGCTAAACACATCCTGGCACCTAGTTGACTCTCTCATATTGTTACGTAATCGCAACCCGAAACTACTAGCACCTGACGAAGCAATGATAATCAGGCAACATCGTCCGGTTTCGTGTGCAAGGAAGTCGCTGACGCAATCAATCTCCTTGCCGTGGAATTGACTGCACTATTAGCGCGCGAAAGGTCAGAACTATGTGGTTGGTTCGTTCAATTGTTGTTGCTATACGCAGTTTGTATAAAATTTGCTGGTTTTACGTTGGCGACTGATGAGAGTAAATCGAAATGTTAACATCTCGCGATATGTCTTCTCTCTGTTTTGACTAAATGGATTAAGGGAACTCAGGATTTTGGATACACTAACATCAGTTGTATAACACAAAGGAAATCGTTCGTCCCGATCAGTCAAACATAACAGTTGAAGAGGATGGGCTGAGATAAAAAGCAGAAGAAACAGACAACAGATGAAATTGTAAAATATGAACAGTTTCAGAACATGCTACAACTTGAACTCAAATAATAAGAATTCGGCAAGTCAACAATTTGCGATCAGACAGGCACGACACTTCAGCAAGCCAACATCACTCGACAAACAACCACTGCAGACTGCAGCAAATCAACATCGGACCCCAGAATGCCTCTAAAACCCATTTGTGATTTGATGTTCGTCACACTCTTCTGCTTGTCATCTTTCTCTCATTCGAAGACAGATCTTTCGTATGTTCCTAACAATGTTTCCCTCTTGCGTGCTCATCATAAACTTGCGGACATGCTCATCGGTGATTACTCCTTTGAGCCAGCTACCACAATAAATGCAGTCGTTTAACACAGCTAAACTGTCAGACTTCACTGAGGTCTATTTCATTTGTGACGAAACTACAAAGTGGAAACATGCTCTCTGACTGAAGTCCGCCTTGCATATACCCGTGTCGTGATGTGCTCCCGTCAATCACGAATCTGTCATTTGTGCACAGTGAAATGAGATCTCATGGACTTGGTGCCTTCAAGTTTATTGGTTCATCACAGGTTGGTGTGAGGGACGGTCATCAAAAATTCTTGCTACATCAACTAAGTAAGTCAGTGAGGTCTCACCAGTCATTGTCTGCACCCCAGAAATTGCGCTCAATATTCGTCTTAGAGAATAAATCACGCGTTTCAAAAACATCCCGTTTACAGCCGCTTGCAGGCGGGTTAAGATGCCAGCCTTCTTTATGGCCTAACAGGGAGTATAAAATTGTCTTCTTTCCAATTTACGGATGCTTCTCGTAATTCGCATTCAGCATCCACGAACTTCGTATCGTCATCCTTATAAGTCTCTCTCAATAAGTCTTAAAACAGCCACAGCGGAGGAATCGTTGATTAGAAAATAAACCACATCAATGTGAATTGCGTGTTTTTAAAGAGATGAACGGACGTCCGAATCTTTTGCTATTACATCCCCTTCTGGGACAACTATGAGACTAGAGTAGTCCACTCCGATGAACTCAAAGGCGTATAAGCCTGCCTTTACCCGTGACTCGGATACCGGAAACATCCTTTAAGGAACAGGCTTATCCGATAGCATGCGACAACCCAAACAGTTTGGAATCACAAATTTAATCAATGAAGCATCTTTAAGTATCATATCATCTCTCGGAATGATCGCGAGAATGTGGGCGGTTCTCATGAGATCCTCTCGCTCGTGCTGCTCTTATGTTATTAATTCGGTGATGAAGTGATTACCATGTACGAAGGCCAAATCTCTTCACTGCCAACCAACAATTGTGGGCTCCTGGACAAAGTATCCATACCAACAGAATTAGTACACTTCTCTCCAGCGTAGATGTCACATCAGCGGGGTTAAGCAATGTAGACAAACGGCGCCGTTGCAAGTCGATGGAGGTAATCGTGAATACACCAAACAGATTTAACGACCAGTGCGATGAAAGGCGTCCAGATATTTCTGATGTGTTGCAATACAGTGCTTGAGTCCTCGAACGGAAAAATTCGACGAGTTTGCATTCTTAATTTGTCAGTAATATATGGCCGTCACAACGAGACTGGACCTTGACGTGGTGTGACGGCTTGCGCATCTCGATGACCTATTGGGCTAAACTGGACGGTGTGATCACCACACCGATAGAGTCACTCATACCAGGCAGGCCAATGGGTAGAGGTCTGACAAACCAGTCTCCTGGTCCTCCAGGTTGACCCACTGAGACTGAGGTTCGCAATTGCCTTTCGGCTCTCAATCGTAATAGGGCTGCTGGCCCAGATGATCTCGTGCCGGCACTTTTCAAAGAAGGTGGAGAGGCGTTAGTAGAGGCATTGACTCAGTTGTTTCAACTTGTGTGGACGACGGAGACCATCCCTCCGTGCTGGGGTCACTCGATAATAGTTCCCATATTTAAGAAAGGAGCCCGGGGCTCTTGCGAAAACCATAGAGGGATTAGTTTGACCCCAGTCATTTCAAGGGTTCTGCATCATTATACTTCGTCGACTCACTGCAGTTCGGGAAGTAAACATTAGGGAAGAACAGGCAGGGTTTCGCCCTGGGCGGGGTTGTATAGATCACATTTTTACCCTTCGTCAAATTCTGGAGCAGCGTCATGTGTACCGCCGGCCAACAATCGCCGTATTCCTCGACTATAAAGGTGCGTTTGATTCGGTGGACCGATCTACACTTTTAGAGTCGCTTAGACGTAGGGGTGTACCGACTAAGTATGTGAACATACTGTCGGCGCTTTATTCCCATACCTCAGCTCAGGTTAGGGTTTACGGTGAACTGTCTGACAGTTTCAGCACCAGGAGCGGCGTACGTCAAGGCTGTCCCTTTTCGCCATTTTTGTTCAATTTCGTCATAGACGAAATAATGGAGGACTGTCTGCGGCACTCAAATGATGCCGGCGTGGACCTCCTACCTGGTGAAAGACTGACTGATCTTGATTATGCTGACGATAAGGTATTGCTGTTTGACAATTTTCAAACGGCACAAACAACACTGGACGCTATTTCGCGCGTTCTAAGTACTTCGGAATGCGCTTTGCAGCCTCAAAATGCAAAGTGCTTCTGCAAGATTGCTGTGATTACGTAGATTTAATGTTAGATAATGAAGTCATGGAGATTGTTGACCGGTTTGTATACCTGGGAAGCTGCATCAGCGGTGGCGTCGGAGGTGTAGGGAATGAAATAGAAGCGCGTATTTCCAAGGCTAGGGCGGTGTTCGCTAATCTAAGACACCTATGGCGACAGAGAGGTATTTCCCTAAAGCTTAAGGGTCGTGTATATCAAACAACAGTGAGGGCCGTATTACTTTACGGCAGCGAAACCTGGCCACTCAGGGTAGAGGACGTGAACCGTCTCCAGGTATTTGACCACCGATGTCTGCGTTCAATCGCTCGTATCGGGTGGCACCAGCGAGTAAGCAACGAGGAGGTTAGGAAGCGGGTGTTTGGCACTGATTGTCAAACGAGTTCTCTTGTTCAGTCGCTACATTTGCACAGACTTAGATGGTTAGGTCATGTACTAAGGATGCCAGCTAGTCGTTTGCCACACCGAGCACTGTTTGCCGACGCTGCGGCCGACTGGCGCAAGGTGCGAGGTGGACAGATGATGACCTGGCGTAGACAAATGAAATCGTTCACGAAGGGGTTGGTCACTGTAGGTCGGGTTCGTCTCCCGGGCTGGGGCCCTCGCGACTCACAGAGTCGGTGGCTTGAGACGTTAGGTGAGATGGCGGCTAATCGAGCCCAGTGGCGTCAATGTTG
>LOND01002317.1:26181-62876 GCA_014220965.1 Paragonimus kellicotti
AAGCAGGATGAGGGTTTATGGACAGCTGTCTCGGGTGTTCATCACTTCTAGTGGTGTTCGTAAGGGAGTCCGATTTCCCCCTTCCTGTTCAATTTTGTCATAGACGACATTCTGGAGGGTGCTCTTGAGGAGCCCAGTGAACTTGGTGTTGAGCTTCTTCCTGGCGCTCGGTTGACCGACCTGGAGTACGCGGACGACACTGTCTTACTTAGCCCCTCTGCCGAAGACATGCAGACCATGCTGAACAAGGTGAATGACCGGGCTGGTTTGTATGGAATGCGCTTCGCACCTTCAAAGTGCAAAGTGTTACTTCAAGACTGGGGCATTTCCACTCCTACTTTCTTTATTGCAGGTAATCCGCTTGAGACTGTGGACAGTTTCACCTACTTGGGTAGCACTTATCTCGTCAGCTTGTAATATTGCTGATGAGATATCAACGAGGATAGCAAAGGCACGAGTTGCCTTTGCCAACCTGCGTCATCTGTGGCGTCGAAAAGACGTTCGATTGTCGCTGAAAGGAAGAGTATATAATGCTTGTGTGCGTTCTGTTTTGCTCTATGGTTCGGAAACGTGGCCTGTTCGCAAGGAAGATATCAACAAGCTTGCTGTATTTGACCATCGTTGTCTCCGCCAAATAGCCCACATTAAGTGGACTGATCGCGTGAGCAATGCGGCAGTTCGCCGGCGCGTATTCCGGAACGCTCGGGATGCGCGATCGATCGGTCAACTACTCACGTTGCACAGCCTGCGATGGTTAGGTCACGTACTCCGTATGCCAGCTGAGCGTTTACCGTACCGGGCATTATATACTGAGACCACCAACAGTTGGGTGAAACCACGTGGTCACGAAATATGAAAACCCTGACTGCTCCACTGAGTAAAGTGGGTAGGTGTCGCCTGCCTGGATGGGGTCCTCGTGATCACTCAAACCGCTGGTTAGAGACGCTATCCGAGATGGCGGCGTGTCGCAGTCAATGGCGTACCTGCATCCATACCATTTCTAGTTCTTTTGCTTAGACTTCTATTAATTTTCAACCTTCTTAGTAACGTTTTCTTCTAGGATATTCCACGTCACTGTTGAGGTGAGCGGCAGCCCGAGCCACAGTACCTTTTGGTCAGGCTCATGGCTGTTATGATGATGATGATGTCGGCCAACCTCTTATTGATGAGCGTCCGATCAAAGCCACTATCCATAAGGGAATATGTGGATGTAGAAACGCTATGCACACCTTTCAAGTTCAGGTTAGGCTCCTGATCTGATAAGATGTAGTGCACTAGAGTGCGGTATTATTTACCGCAGTCGGGCACAGAACATGGGCGAAGACCTTGCGTGAGCTGGTCATATGATTTTCTCTCGACTAAGTGCAGCAAAGTTTGTGATCCATTATAGCTGTCCTACGATCATTAACGATTCTTGTGAGAACCGCACGCATTTTAGTAGATCGTGATCACCGGAACAAAAGGGGCATTTATCTGTACTCTGAAGCAGCCTTGGCGTTTCCATGCTAGCGTTACAGGAGGCGTACCTAGAAAGCGCATCATACTCACTGCTAGCAATGGATATTCGTTTATCTCTGGACGACAAAGGAGTCCTAAATCTACGTCCCTCTATTCCGGATGCTATCAACCAATTCGATCAATCGATCTTGCAGGTTTGGTATCAGTCGTTCCACAATGCCTACTAAAATCGACGAACTGTTGACCTCATGTAAACGCCCTAGCAACGACGTCAGTCGCGCATGTGAGTCGCCAACAGTAGTACCTCGTTAACATTTTCTTACCTTAGCTTTGGGCCACCAAGCAGTTCCTTTCTGGCTGACCGACTAGTTGTGTGGTTGACCAGAGTACTTGTCAAGGATACGAACTGCTTCCTAATAGCTTTGGTCATACGGTAGCAAGGTGCAATGGTTGGTGGTTTCCCGTGCTTTGCATCGAAAGCAGTGCAAAAGCTAGAACAGTTTCTGCCCTTCGTGTGCAACCTAACTAGCTACATTCAATTGAAAACTACGCACTGTTGTGTCCTGTTAAGTGCGTACGTAAGGACAGTATGTGTTCGTCTCTACAGCTGACCCGTTTGCATGATTCGTCATTCTTGGCACGCCAGTGCACTCGTTTAATGGCCTTCGTATACGCCTGAATAGGTTGGGTTATGTGACGATCATGATTGGACAGCTGACTCCTAGCCTGCTTATGCTTCCATAGTGGCATTGTACAGATCACAGCCAACAGCTTCTATCGTGCACGTGCCCTCCCTGCTACAATACACTATTACTGCTTAACTCTATTTCATTTCTACATTCGTTATACGACGCGCATGGAACGGAAATAGCCTTTAAGGGAGCCGGCAAACATCTTTACTTCCAACTTTGGAAGACTCAGATTTAGCAAGAATCCTTTGAACACGGTCCATCGTGAACCCTGGCACCAGTCGAAATTGAACTCACGACACCGAGCTGACGTAAGTTTGAGACTTGCCTTTTAAGGCCTTAACCCGTCTAATCGAAGTTCAGCATACGATTTCTCAAGTGCAACACCAACATTTTCAACTTAACTTTTCACTAACAGACGCATACCCTTGTCATTAGTTCGATAGAGAATGGGCATTGAGAGAGCAGCTACATCAATGGACTTTGGCACGCTCTCAACCATTGGGGGTGGGGCCTCCAACATCCCTGCATGACAGTAGGGACCCCAAGTGTATCAGTCAATCGGATAGCATGCACTATTTCTGGCCGAGTCTTCAAACGTATATGAATCAGGAAATTGATCAGAAATATTGGAATAGAATAGTCAGAAGGCACAAATTACGATGTGAATTCATTCGTACACTCTCGTAAGTCGCAAACATACTTGCAGGAGAGCAAAATAACAAGACGTAAATGAAACGGTTCAAAAGTACAAATCGAGCTGGATCGCGAGTGGTACTTACGGCTAGGATGAGTCGGAAAAACGGACCTAAGAATATGACTTGTTGGGAGCAGCAGGTTGGTTATGGATGAGGTCTGAGTACGGCGCATTTCAAAACGAAGTGTAGAGTTACGCTCATCAACCACATCAACAATGACACGGAAACTGCTCACAGTCGTCCGCAGGGAGCCCTACTCATTGCTAGATACAAGAAAGTCTTCGAGAGCAGCGACAACTAAATATTGTTGCAAATGGACGTTATACTTGCGAGCCAGGAACGCTGGTGGTACAAGGACTGTTTATTTAGAAAATCGACACAGGAAGTATATACTTTAACACCATCTCGAACACAAGCACTCACTTGTGCATAACAACAGTCCTGAGGCGTCACATTTGCCTGCGACAAGTTCATGTATGAAAATCACCGCTTCTTGATGGAGTGCAATGCAATATTCCCTTTAATATTTCCTCCCGGTTACTCCAACATTTAGGTGTGTGCCTCCGTCTGATTATTCACGAGTTGTATAGTGTGACCGCTCATCCTGACTACACACTGATCATTCGCTGCAGCTGTAGCCAAAGGTTTACTGACAATGAATCGATACTGCCTGTCGACGGCGAGAAATGAAAACCTGCCACCTGTCTGGCTAACACTGTGCATGAAAACCGGCACTTTATCATTTGATGAACTCGGCAAAGAAGGTAGGTATATGCGAGAACTTCCGTCAAAGGAAATTGAGTACTGCTAACTCTGTACGATTTCAGAATCGATTGGTGAAGAATAATCGACAGGACCATTTCACACTGTCAAATGCAAGTGTCGGATCGATGTTGACGGAACGAATAGTGAGCGTCATAAAGCTTAAGTGATATTACAAAATCGACTCGTCCATGTATGAAAGGTTGGAGGCAGTCGTGAAAACAATGGTTTGATGGGGAAATAAATAGAATAATAGGCAAAATAAATATAACAAGCCTCCACTGTCATTCGTCGAGGAAACCTCAATGTAGAGAATCAGTGGGCTGAATAATTTGTGGCGTCAAATGGATGCTAACCAGTGTTACCAACGCAATACAGAGTAATGCAAAGATCGAACCGAAAACACGATCAACAAATAAAACGAACGATTTGCTGAAAACAATTTGGTCTTTACACCGACACGAAACAAAATCGAGGTGAGTTTGACAAACAGCAAGCCGCTCGTTGGATAAGAGCCCAGTTTGTTGGACCAGTGGGGAACGAAAATGGCTCTGGAGGCTGGCAACACTCATTGAACTGTTCAAAAGTACAGTCC
Organism: Paragonimus kellicotti; assembly: GCA_014220965.1. Classification (NCBI taxonomy): domain Eukaryota; kingdom Metazoa; phylum Platyhelminthes; class Trematoda; order Plagiorchiida; family Troglotrematidae; genus Paragonimus; species Paragonimus kellicotti. The sequence continues at coordinate 30,384 of LOND01002317.1, forward strand.
TTTTGCAGATAATAGAAAAATACCACTGATGGGACAAAACAATGACATACGGCTGTAATTCATGACGGAACTGATAAAGAAATCGGACAAAAGTAGTAAAAGAATAAATTGACATCAACTGCATAAACAAAGAAAATCGTTCGTCAATAAAGAGGCCATCGTTTCGGTCAGCCGACCGTGACAATTGAAAAGCATGGACTGGGATACAGAGCAGAAGAAACAGAGGACGGGTGGAATTGTAGAGTATGAATGGAGATTCAAAACGGACTACAACTTAAACTCAGTTAATCGGAGTCCAACAATTCAATATGAGCACGTGCATACCCAACTTTTTATTTAACCTATTTCATTCATTACTGGTCATGTGCCTGTAGGTTTCGAAGGCCTCTTTTTATCGCTTGTTAAATCTTCGGAGACTAGAATTTGCAAATCAATTTTACACTGTTTAACGTTTTCAAACAGTGTGTGAATTGAATCAGTGGGCCTCAAATTTTCCGACTCACCCATTTTCATGAAATACCGCACAATTCCATTTCGTCTGTGCGAATCTAACCGTAAAACATTGCCTGAATTAACTGCAAAAAGAATATCGATTTCTCTGGAGTCCTCCACATGCGTTAAGCGAACAGCAGTTGGACCGCTCGGTTACCAGTAAAAGCGCACAGCTGTCAAAAGTATATTAAGCTTGTGATCGGCAAAGTCATCTGTGAACTGCAAGCAGACAGAAGATCTGAGCTACTTTTGATAAGTGATTGCAATAAAATGAGCAATATCGGCGTCGCAAATCTTGGAATCTTCGGGGACAACCGTTAACGTAATATATCACTGTAGTAGGGCGTACAAAATCAATCAAACTGGTGGCCTCTACAATGAGAAAAAATGGATCAAAAATCAGATGAGACTGTTCTTTGAAGGTGATGTGAACTAAGGACGTCTTCCATTCACGGTAGACGACTCGAATATGGTCACCCTTAGCACGTTTACCGTAGTTTGCGTCCTAAAATGGCCAATGAAGTCAAGAATGTTTGTGATCACCGGACTGAAAGTGACTCGAAACAACTCATTCTTAGAATAACAACGTCTAAAAGTTGTGCTTCTTTGGTGAGTAACCTACTTATACTGCCGCTGTAACCGATATGCTTGTGTCTCCATATTGTTTGCAATATATAACCCCTTTAATATCATGAAATTGTTCGAACAGAACTCTGATTAATTGGAATGATGATTCATTAAGCAGTAATAACTATTGCCAATGCTCGAGTATTTGTTCCTGTAGCTGGGCGATTCTTTAGCTGAATTAGCAGCTTATCACTAAAACTGTATCGCACAATTTAACTTTGAATTTGACATGAAAGCACAGATACCTTGATTTCCCATCCCGAATAAGGTAAGGAATGTAGCCAATAAAACAGTTCGAAATTCGACTGGATGGATATGATTGGTCAGCAAGTGCATCCAAGTAGCGTGGTAGAGGTAAACAAGTGGACTGGGAAACCCCAATAAATGCCGAAGAGTTCTTGCCAATAACTGTGAGGAAGTGCGCTGTAATCTTTCTCTTTACACCTTTTCACGCAATGAAACAGGTATCGAAACGTTTGTAGTAGTCCTTTCTATCATATAAACCTGAGTGAATATTTCAATTTTCAAATTTGTAATGACCCTTGTGCAAAGTAACCATCTGAGATGCCGAATGCAGTAAGTTGAAGTATGTAACAGTAAATGCAAACATACTTAGTATGGACTCAGAGCATATTCCAGCAGTGGTGTTTAACGGAATCGCACTATTCCCCGAAGTACGTGTGGTGTGCGTGCAACCAAACGATAACACGGCACATTTTAGTTACTGACCTCAATTACTATGCACTCAAAACCACTAGCGTCCAACTCCACAGAACATCACTTATTTAGCGAACTACCCAAGCTTGCCGCTCCTATTTTGCTGAGTGCAAGTCTTATTGAGAAGTCCAACGTCATTAGTTCGAAGGGTAGTCAGTAGATAGTAACCGTATTCATGCCGAAGGCACGCAACATAACAAGCCAAAAGATATTCACGACTGAACATAAATGGAGTAGCAGGGCCACTGGATTGATGGAGCAGGAATGAGCGATAACGACAAACACAGATAGATGTAAAAAAAAACGACTAACCAGTAGGCCTATCAGTCGATATAAAGGCCGAGACAGGATTGGCGACATCCGCATCGGATTAGCCTGTCACACTGATTGAAGCCAAAAGACGTTCACACATAACACTCACAACTGACTTGCGCTGCACCACTTGTTGGTTCCACTCACACACCACATATCCAGTGTAAACCCGAAGGAATGAAGACCAGTAGGTGTGTGAGTGAAGTCTTTGTGTCCAGCCGGTCAATGCTGGTTAGCCAAGTGACAGGCCAGTAAGAAAAGTTAAACTCTTATCTTTCGGAAATAGGAAAAATATAGACTCCGATGATAAGAGCTAAGCTGGAAAGAAGGGTAGTGAAAATGCAAGACAGGCAGGAGTACACATCATTCAAAGTTGGACCAAAAAAAAACGGGAAAAACGTTCACCATATAATGTACAAGCAGAGCTTAAGAAAACTACCATGATTCAGCCTTCTGGAGGGGAGGGCGTGTAAGTTAACAAACGACGGTGGTCGTTGGTTGGTACGAACGAATTAATAGATTGAACGAACAACTTACCTGCACCAAACGCACTGGCCGTTTCCTCGTCTTTGTAGCGTTATGAGTGCACTGGTGACCGATCAACTTCAGACGAACAGTACACTCGCGGCCGCATTCATCGCACTGCCACATGGTCACACCACCACGACCTATGATAGTTACAATTCCTTTGCGTACCACGCGCTTGACTTCACGACCGCACATCTGTCGTTCATTGAACCTTCGAATGTCCGTCCACATCGTGTTCCTCCAGACTTTCCGGTTCAAGGCTGTACTCTCTCAAGATTTCGAATGGACATTGCAACTGGAAAGAATTACTTGGACAACATCTCAGTATCGCAGTTTCTGGCCATCAGAATTTCGTTTACCTCTTTCTAGTTGCCCATACAGTGACGGCTTTGGAATCCGTTCGTCGTCCATCCCACGGACATGTCCTAGTCAACGAAGCTGAATGAACATTAGCATGACTTTACTCCCGTCCGTGTTTGCTCGCCAAAGTATCTTGGTGTATGAAACCGTGTCCGACCAATGCATATCCAGGACGCATCCCAGATATCGCAGTGGAAAGCGGCTCATATGTCGCAACTTTCGTTGATACAATCTCCAAGGTTAACTGCCGTATGACGACGTAAACAGCATTGGGCCGATATACGCACACAAGCTCGGTCCAAATAGAAGAAAAGCAAAACGGGTTACGACACTACTTTTTCTATCCTACCCAGGGAGGCTGCACAACCTAGGGCAGTCCTTAAAATGGTGGTATCATACCAAGAGACTTGAGTTCAGCATACCGGATCGTCGCTCAACCCCAACACACCTCGAGAATAATGGGTTTAGCGAAAATAATTGTTCCAGGGGCTAACTCGTTAAAAGTACAACCTTAAACGAGTCACGTGACTTGCAGAGACCCCTCTCAAGGTGCGAAAGTATCAACTCCAGAACAACTTACCAGTATGCTGTAACAGTGTCATTCGTAGTCAAACTCAAACGTGACGCATCCATTCGGGAAACCAAACTTGATCGTCAGATTCATCGAGGTACTATGAAAGTACTACCAACCTTTCAATGTTGGTGATAGCTAGTCGTTTGGTGTATGCAGTGGCATGCTTGTTGTATGTCTGATAGGCGAAGGTTATGTTTCTATTCTGCTCGTTATCATGTGACGTCCTCGTTCGCTATCTTACTATTTCCAACTCTCTGACATTGAAACAATTAGCTGATTAGTTCCTTATTTCTAATCCATCCTGAATAGCAAAAGCCGTCTAATATTCGGCCAATTAAAAAACTTTATATGAATCGTTTGTTCGACTTTCGTTGTCTCCATTGAGTAGCCAACATTAAATACCTACGGCAGATAAGCGACTGTTCTGCAAAAAGTTTTTAAATTTGAAACAATTTGTCAAATAATACAAATGCGCGGTCTGAGATGATCAGTTCGTACGTCCAGCATGCCGGTAGTTAGGTATAAGACGAAGTGGTCACGATCAATGACAACCTCGGCTGCTCTTTTGGTTGAATCCGACAGATGTCGCCTTTTTAATTTTGCACTGTACTTACTCGAATAGTTGACCAGACAGGCAGTTTGAAATAGAGATAAGCAGTGGCCAAAAACATATGCATCCACGAGATTGCCAACTCTTTTGGTTAACTTAACTGCACTTAGTTCTTGTTTTCGCCTAATTTTGATGGAAATTGTTTTGTTACAGTGAACGACGACTCAAGCACAATCTGGTCTGGCTCACGACGGTTTACGATTGAATGATGTTCGCCAGTCTGAACTGGTTAACCTTGTACGCCTTCTAGTGACACAGATGCAGTTTACTGTACTCTGTACAGTCAGGTTGTACATCAGACGGATAGCAACCAAATGGATGGTACATTTGCTCAGAGCGTTACAGCAAATACGCTCGATCACCTACAATACTGAGAAGTTCTAAGAACAGGGTATTTTTGAAATTTTGAAACAGGTGTTTGTCTGCTTGGATTTCCAGAACAATTTACCATCCTTTACAGGCATCCACTATGCATTCGGTTCTGACGAGGAAGGTAGCTATCCTTACAAATAGGCAATTTCACAGGAACGATTCACTCTTCCATTGGGCTGAATGAATTGGCTATAGATGCACGTCAAGTGGTAAAGTAATGTGGCGAATCACCGCACATGGCAATTAGGTGAATTAAGTTAGGGAATTTCGAACTTTTGGCGAAACACAATAATACGCGAATTCCAAGTCACTCTGCTAGGGAAGATTTACACAGTAAAATAAAAAGTTAGTTCAGAAAACTCATCATGCTACCGGTTCACCTATGTTATATTGCTCAAAAAGTAAGGCGCAGATCGTAGACATCCATATTCCAGACCATCACAACGGAAACAACCCTGCTAATTCCAACACTACTGTTTGTGTCAAAGATCAACTGATTCGAAAGTCCTCAACTCAAGAATATGGACCCATTGCAGCAGGACCAGTAATCGCATTTTGCCATCATAATCTTGCGTCATATGCACTAACCATCTGACGAGCAGACAACCCAGATCATGATGTTGTCCAGTGGAGCTCGGAGGAGTGGAATCGTTTAGAGTTGTAACTAGCTGTTCAGTACTTCATAAGTTGCATTCGACTACAACTTCATTTCAAATTTTCTGTCATTTGAAAAGTATACAACGCGGGCACAAAAGCAGTTCATTCGAGTACTGTATCCTTACATATGGAACGCATTTCCGATCGCTCAGAGTTCGAGTGTAGAAGTCCAATAGCAGTCTGGTGGCGACCGTTAGGAAGCAAAAGATTCAAACTTTATTCTAGTCGCGCAATCAGCAGAATATTGTGAACCGATTTTCATTACATCCTTACCTAAAATGCAAGGCAGAAAACCAACGATTTCTTTCATTTTGAGGTTGTGTTGTCAACTGTACTAATGAGCGGGAATGAAATTATGACACCCAAGGTCTCTCAAAAGTTAAAAATAGTCTGGTTTGAATTAGATGATATTTTAAACAATAAAAAACGCGAAATCCTTCACGTACATACAAAAAATCATGCTAAGGTGAGATGTCAATACAACCATATATGTGAATTGTGGAAAGCAGTCCGAGAGCAATAATGATAATAAGATGACATCCGCAAAACGGAACAATAGTGATCTAATTGTGGTTTAAAATTAAAAGATTACTCATTAGTAATGTGCCAACAAGGATCTTCGGGAGACACCGGGTGCCAATGACTTCACTGGATTTCTTCCGGAGTCCAACGAAGTAGTTGACGTCATTCTTCCTGCAGTAATCATAATGAATTAGGGGAACAAATGACAGAGTAAGTTGAATGATTAAGCCGCCTTGTCCCAACCCTGTCGAACATGAAACGGAAGGGCATGTGTACATCAAGCTTGCCCAAGAAGCCCATTGTGTAAAACCGGTTCAGAGCTGCACTTACACCACTCCCGCTAGAAGTCATGACTACTGTAGAAGAAAGCGACCATTATGCGTTCAAATATGCAGTCAGTGACGTGTAAATTCATGGAAGGATGAAGTCTTGTGAAACAGTAACTTTAATGAAGAAAGATATGAAGACTATGCGAAGTGCACGTAAGTTAAGCATTTTAAACCACTAGGCGAAGCTATTAACGCGTTGTAACACTCCAACAATGCAGCACTCATACATTTCTTCAATGTAAAGACAGAGCACAATGCAGAGAGATAAACAACTGCAGTCTAATACTATAAATGCGGTCTAACCCAAATATTAAAAGTAAGCCATAATACGCAGATCATAAATTCCGATTTCGTCTTAGCAACTTCTGATAACAGGCAAACAAGACAATAAAAAAAACTTACGATTACTCGATGAATTCCCCAATGTATTCTGTGTGTTCATCGAACGAATCAAACGTCGTCGTTCACGTTCAAGGATTAAACGGAACCAATTTCTCACATGGTGCTCGACTACTCTGCGTACCGAGTCAGAATTTTCTTTTTGTTTCGTGCAAGCGCCTGGTGCAGTAAGTTGATAGTAATAGATCAATGATAAAACGGCAACCCTATCAAAAAGGTCTTCAAGAATTCAACTATGCGAGCCGTGCTTAGACTGTCATTCAGAGTCACCACGCAATGAAGAGTCACGTTAAATAACAAACCAGGGTGAAGTCAAGAGAAAACTCATCATGCTGGTATAATCCTTTGCACAGTTAAGGTCAAGCGCGATGCACGCGTTCTCACTTTTTGTCCTATTGCGCGAATATTATTCACCTAGTCTGAATGACACCTTAAAGTAACATTGAACCACGAAAAACTGGTGTCGACACGTCATGCAGTGAAAAGGGCAGTGTTTGAAAACAAAATCCGATTGTTGTGATAACCCTTTGAAAAATGGGTTGGTTCACATTTTTGATAAAAAGTATGCCACTTATCAACGAATCCAAATACGTTAACCAACAGAAGTAGCACATCTTCAGTTGCGTGTCTGAATGCTGGGCATTTTAGGGAAGAATGTACTTACACATCTAAAGACGGCGATCAACTAAAGTTTTAAAGTATGTATCTGATAACATAAGGATGCTTTTTTACTTTCCATAAATAGTGTGCATCAACAATTCAGACATCCCTATTCAAATTTAGTCACTTAATTTATTCACACTACCTATAAAATATCTGCTTAGCAGGTAAGCAGGTGAACAAAACAACCTTCCTACTTAAGGCGTCCAAAGATGTTAAACGCCATCACTTTTCGTACGGCGTCCTTGAAATATTCTACACGCTCCTTAAAACAATGTGAACAAAACTTCATGTTCATGATTTAGAAGTCCCATGAAGCCACCTTGCCCAATTTCATCTCGGGCACAAACCCTATTATAAGATAATTGTCAATTGTTCAGTGTCTTACGAACACAGAAAGCAATGTTTAAACGAAGTTCAAAAATGAACTGCACACCCCTTCAAATAAATCTCAACTAGTGCGACCTTCCTACGAAGTGGAAGAAATGGCTGTGCAATGAACGTCTGCCTAATTAAAGTAACTTCAAAATTAGAGCCTGTGTAACAGAATTAGACGTTTTGCGTTCACACTGAAAGACAATTAAATGTGTTGTTTCAGGAAGCTGTACGCTACAACTTTGGGTTGAACACAGCAATCCGCAAACCATACTACTCAAAAAAAGACTGGCTTACAGCATGTCAAATCCTCGGTCTCCTCGAGGGTGTCACATATGACAGACTTGAGTGTTTACCACAGGAAATGGGATGATACTACAAATGTTCGGAACAATCTTCTGAGTAAGATTATTGAAACCGGCCCGGTTAGACATCGATATGGGTGAGGGCGTGGATTATCAGTAAACGAGCCCATGCTACAAGCATGGTTGCGTTATCGATGATAGAATGGTGGATATTCAGAAACACACTAACCACGTCAAACCTGTTATGAATTAGATGGCTTCTGGCGAACTCTAGTTGGACTGGACTGAATCATTTAACGGACAACGTAAGCACAATACCGAATACCACTACATCATACGAGGTAAAATTTATCATATGAATAGTCGTAACATAAAGCCTGGTCTATCTCACCGAATTGAACCATAAGTTTAGACGAACACTAACGGGGTGAAGTGAACGAATAAAAGTTACACGTTGTGAACAGACTTCGGAAAGTTTTGTGCTTAAGACATATATCAAGTACACTTTGCTGTTTCACCAGCTTTGCTCTGCAGTCTGTAGGTCTATATACACATAATGCAAAACCTTTCTTTAGAACTAGCAACCGAAACAGGAAACAGATAGAAATTGAAAATGATCGGTCTTCAAGAGGAGACTTAACTTTCACTCAGACTGGCACGATCAGCTGACCGCGCACGCATAAAACGACTCAACTCAGAATACCAGACCACTGGATGGCGATCGCAATCTACAAGTATGTGCGTAAACCGCTTTGCAGATGCACGACTGCTTATCCTCTACACGTCAAGCTTTCCATCACAGTAATGCAAATTGGATCCTGATCAGTCAACCGTATACCGTAGACTCATCGCTCAAACCATTCGTACTTTTCTATGCCTCTCCGTTAGTAGAGACATATGTACGGGGTGTCCACGCTACTTATGTCGTCGCGGCGTAAGTAAAGATACACAGCAGTCACTAAGCTTGTCCAGAGCATGAACACAAGCGAGGATATTAAATTGCACAGCCATCACAATACGTCTAACTTTTCGGCTTATGGTCAACTACTTCCATGGAGGCATTTCGAACAGTAATGATTTCCGAAACGTGGTACTCACGGACGTCAACACTTTTTGTCAAGATTTAATACTCTTATACTTTCCCCAACTTAACCACTTACCTACAAGCCGCATGTTAGTGGTCTACCAAGACTGATTGCAATTTTTTCACCATCAGCACTGCATATGATTAAAAGAAACCCCACCGCGCCCTGACCTTGCTGAACTTGTATTGCGTACGTGACGCTGAGTGCGAACGCGTGTGGGGTGGGTCATCTTATGCATGCACAGTAAGTTGATCACGCTAGAGTGGTTACGTGTTGAGGGCAATCTCGGCGACCATTTACATCAATATTTACAGACTATTCCGCCAATTTTTTTCGTCATTATGTGTACAGCCTGGTCCGAGAGAATCAGCACGACCTGATTATGACATCCGCTAGCGAAAACGGACTCAACCAATAAGAAAATGAAAGAGCCAAGGGATCTTGTTTTAAGACATAACTGCCACTCCGAACGTGTCGGTTCGCAGACAGCAAGATTGTAAATTTGAGAACACATTCAGGCTGATACTCGGGCACGCACGCTGCCATCCAGCAAACAATGTGCCGTTCGTAATAACTATAGGTGAGCGGAAGTAAAAGGACGTAGAGTGAAACAAGACAGAAGCACACCGTTAACTTTGTCTCCGGATGCATTTTGACGCTAACATATAGCAGTCCGATTTACTTAAACTTTGTCGGAGGCTGTCGGGCTCAACGGGTTTGGCGTGGTCAGTATGGTCTTGGGGTGTTCAGTTATTCTTCCGCCGGTGTTGTAGCCATGCCTGAAGAATAAGTCCATGTGACATGGGTCCACTTTTTCGTCCGTATGGATACTCGATTTGGTTGATTCCAATAAACTGGTCAACCAGATGACTGGTCTGAATATTGGCTGTAATTAACCGCAGGTTATATTACCTCGGTATAGTTGGCCATAAACGTCATTCAGCTGAACAGAACAAGTAGGCTGTATGTGCGTTAGTCCACTCGAACCTGGTCCACAGACAAAACATTTATTCCGTTCACTACACTTTCGCCGGACCGGTCTGAATACGATGTACGACACACATCGTGTATGATCCTCGCTTTTGACCGGCGTAGGTGCCCTACGATGATCACCTTCTTAGATTCTCCCACTAACCGATTATCATAAGCAGTCAATTATGCGAACAGTTGTTTTCGGTAATTCCCGTTCGGCTTTTACACCTACATAGGGTACATGCGATTTATATATGAAAACGAAAACACATAAGGTGGACCATTGAAAATCAAACGTACGGCGGATCAGTTTGCCGGAGGAGGATGAGTGTTGGTGAGTGTGTGACACTGTCCCACGTGCTCATCATGGGATATGCGTTCGTTAATGTCAAGTGACTGTGGAATAGTTGGCTAAGAGAGGAGGTGACACCGACGACCGGGTGTCTCACAAAAGGCACGTGTGTGTCACACATACGTCAACACTACCACTCTCCTGTAGCGGAATGTGATCGACCCACTTTCATCATTTTTAATGACCCACTCGACTTTTTTCATGTATAAGTCGCATGTACACAGTGTAATTGTAAAAGTCCGATGAGAATTACCGAAAACAGCTGTTCGCATAAACAATTATCATTCCAGGCTATGAATCCGTCACGTCTGCACTCAATTCGGTATCAACATCAGCAAAGCAATCCGCATGAATTCAACTTGAAAAGGCTCACTTTTGTTCTCATGCATTGTAACATCAACCTGGTTCACCGCTGGTGAATATTATTGCCTCGACGCTTAGCGATGAATTTGTTCATTGTGTGCTATTATGTTTTTTAAGATATCAATCTCAAGTATAATAGTACCTGCTTTTCTGTAGTAAGTGTGACGTTTAGTGTCCCATACGGCTAGGATCTGGTGACCGAATGGGCGAAAATGAGCGATCAATAGTGTGAAGCAGTTTGATTGTCTACATAAACAGAACGAGGCAGTACTATCGTGCACCACTTCAGTCTAAGAAGCAGTTTTGTGAGTAAATGTTCCAGTAACTCGAACCACTGACTGTGATCACAAAAGTGCAACATACTTTCTCCAGCTGACTGTATAACAACTCAAATGGACTGAGGCAAATGTACTTTGCAATGTTGGAAAAGTCAAGCCATCAGTCAACTATCAAGCCTTAGGTACATACGCACTCATGTAACTTCTTGAAGCAAAGTTGCAACAAAACAGTTTAAGTAGTTCGGTTTAAGGTGGACAAAGTTAGAAGAATCGGTACATCACACATCCTGAGGAAAATATTGAACAATATACGGGTTGACGTGAAAGACCCACATTAACATCAGGGAACTGGTCAAGTGAGGCAGTTATGCAAATATTTCACAGATGAACACGGGTTTCCTGCTGAAAATGGATCGGTGCAGGTTGTTTTTACTATTTGAATACCACTTTTAACTCCTGTACCTCGTTTTTGACTATTTTTCATTATCTTTTATTCGTGATTATTCGACAGGCGAAGCTTCTGTCAATGATTTTAAGCTCCTCTGTCACACCGACGCAAACAACCATGCTGCTTGGGATGTTGACGTTCAAGCAAATCCTGCCAATACAACATAGAACCATACCGGTTTGTCTGACGCACGCGAATAGTATACGTGTCCATGTTTTATAAGAACGCACCAACGTGATATGCACAGCATGTGCTTCAGCCGATCAGCTCACGATGTAAGATGAGCGCATTGCGCGTGCATTTGCTGGTGTCAGGACACTCAGGTCTAGATGAGAGTATGATTAAAGTTCGTACCCAGTCACTGACCCTGAAACGCGCGCCGCAAGACAGCAGAAAGTGGTGCTGTTTTTCTGGACAACGACGCCATCTCTATAACAGCCTCAAACTCATGTGGTCAGGAAAACGTAGTACATCGACCCATCTCCTATTGAGTTGCTGGGAAACAGTAACTCTATTAACGGAATCACCACGCCTGATATAGTCTAGTAGGCCACCAAGAGGCGTAAGCCGTCACAGTGAGTCAACGTTTATGATGGATCAAACCAGTAACAGACAGACTCAGAAAGAATTAGCCATCACACGCACAATGCGCGAAGTAATTGTAAGGTAGTTATTTTTATTTCCGAAAATTCTATTGACTCGCTTAACTATTGCAGTATATAAAAAATGATGCACAGGTTTGACACAACGAATTTCAACAGCCAAAAGAAAACAAATGAAGGACGGAGAGAAAGCCTCCGTATAAACCATCCAGGCCTTGTTACAATTCCGTGCAACGAAATACGTACGTTTCTTCAGTAAGTCGCGTCAATAATAGGCAAAACCAAATTGTAGTTCTACAGGAGTGAAGAGAACATTGTCTCAGTAACCATCAGATGTGATACTTTATTCCATCTATGTCACAAGATGATTTGGACGGTATGAACAACAAATCGCTGATATCGCAGAGGTGGAGTTTCAATGACATTTGCCATCATCACCATCAACACAACGGCCATGTGTCCGACAACAAGATTTATCTAACACTTAGGCTGCCGCTTACTACAACAGTGACGTGGAATATCCTAGACGTTAGTAAAAAGATTACAACTTAATAAAAGACTAGGCGGAAGAACCAGAAATGATATAAACACAGATACTCCATTGCTGTCTATGAGGATGACGTCATTGACTGCAGCGCACTGCCATTTAGCATAGGGGAAAAGTCTATTTTCCCCAAAAATGGTTTATTTTTCGAGCTATCTTCGAAAAATAAATTGTGATTTTGAATTTCATCTTTTCGCGCCACAACGTGCCAAAACTCAATTTTGGCGCACGTTTCTCCTGCGTCTCTGATTGGCCCATCCCACTTTTAATGCATCAATTAACGTGGGATTCTTCAAGGCTGTTCAGAGACTATATATATGCAGACGCTGGTCTGCAATGTTACCTTTGGTTAGAGAGCAAATACATTCTCGACTGAAGGTCAAGGTCTTCTGTGTTCTTCTGGGGTTTTCTGGTTATCGTTACGCTCGGTGCTACGTGTTCGTGTTTCGTATAGTCGTGCGCTAGACATTTATCGTTATCGTTGACCAGCGGGTCATAACAGAAGAGAAAACCTCGGACTGGTTGTAACAAGCAATTTTTAATCAGGAGACAAGGACTCGAATTTATAGATGAACATCAGTAGTAAAGAATTCAAAGTCTACCATTGGCTGATCTTTGACACATGCGAAGTCAAAGCCTGTAAGCTGGTTGGTGCAATACAGAACAAAAAACTTAGCGAATAACGGAAGATGTAACACTGAAGCTATTCGTCCAAGTCCCATTTGATATCTTAACGTAACGTTTAGGTTTGTCTCTTGCTGGATCGTCTATTGTGCTGTGCTGAAGCGAGTAAATTTTCACAAAAGAAACCTCACCATAACGTGGACATCATGTATAACGCACACAACCTAGTCATTTGGAGTATCATAACTGATCGTTTGAGTTACTTTGTAACCTACCCCAAGGTACATTCAAAATATTAAAACGGGTGACTCAAACTACCGACAATGAAACAGCTGTACGATTCAGGGTAGCCGCAGAACGGATATATTCAAGGAGCGTGGAATCACTCGTTCAACGGTTATCAGCCAATTCCCTACAAAATATCCCAGTGATAACAACAAACACGTGGATGCGCATGCCATCCTCAGTCACATTGGTCATGTAAACAATGGTTAATATTGCTTATTCTACACCTTCATTATTGGTTAGCTTTGATCGATTAACATACTTCGTTCACTTTACATAAACTGAGTAATCCGCATGCACGGTGTGCTCAACATGGAATCCACGCAGTTTGAAGTACATAGCCCTTACTACACACTTAGTGGTTCTGATGCACTAAGTTAGCGATGATAAAATGGTAGTTGCTCTAGGTTGTTTAGATTTAAGTCACTTTGTGACTTTATGGCATCACAATGCGGTTATTGCGGCTTGTTTCGTGGACTCCAGAAACCTCCCTTTCCCTTGAGGGAATAAAAACAACCTTACAGGAATGAACAAAAGGATTGCTCATAAGTGGAATGCATTTCGAAGTCTATCAGATGTGAGGTAAATCGTTTGAATTCTGTATACACAAACACATTACTGACGGGAAAGTAAAAGTAAAAGCGAGATTTAGCAAATCATGAAAAGGCTGAGTGGAATAAACTCTCCTGCCAAGAAACCAGTTGTCCATGTTAAGGAGCTCAACAAACAGTTCAACAAGATAACGAATAACCTATTCTCAATTCTCCGTTTATTCCACTGATCCGTCTGCTCCCACCGAGAGATCGACTTTTTCTAAAACTTATTCGGTAGAAATTCATCAGAGCAAGCGGACCTGACGACCTATCGGCGTGCGTTCTTAAGGAATGTGCTGAATCTTTATGCCAACCTATACCTCAGTTATTCACTCGGTGTTTCACACAACGCAAAGTTGCTGATTTTTTGGAGAACGGCACGCATCACACCATCACACAAATTTTACCCCAACTATCAGGTTTATCACAGCCATACAGTTTGTCTTTTATCACTTGAACCATTTAATTTTACCGTACATTCACAACATAGGATTCTACTTTCAGGACACAGTTGATCAACAAATCGACGTTGCAATCGGCTCACCACTGAGGACAAGGTCGACTGACTTTTCATGATTATGACAGAAAGAAAATGTGCAGATTTGATAAACACTAGACTTTTTATTACAAAATATGTGTCGAAGATATTTTATTGGCCATCTCCGAACCTAACCAGATTAATTAGGTTATGAAAATTTTCTACAATGTACATAAAAACCTGGGCACGAACTGCCAGATGGAACGATATAATTCACTGGCGTTCCCCGACGTACAACTCATGCGGTTCCCACACGTTCTGTCTGTCAAAAACGAAGATGGACCGGCAACACATATTCTGCAAGCTCTCAGCCAACACAACACAACAGCCTTAGAAAAACACTGTTTCACCAAGTTAGGCGTATTTGCTCACCTGAAGCTTTGAATGGGGAGCTAGAACGTCTGATAAGAGCACTACGGGAGAATACCTGGTAAATTTGATCGAATACCACAACAAAAATACCTTCCCTCCTGTATAGAGGTGCTGTGCTCTTCGAGCAAACCTGCCGGAAACTAAATGCCGCAATCAAACGAACGTGTATTTCGTCTCCCTGCGATTACTGGCCACCGCACAATCAATACCAATGCCACCTACGAATACAATCAAGCCAAGTCTTGACAGTTCTCACTGTACTTATCAATTCAAGGGTAGCTACAGTGCCTGCTGACCAAAAAAATTGAAAGGAATTTAACAAATCGGATAGCAGACCATATTGCCAAGGGACTAGTTGAATTATTTTCACAGCAGCGAGTGAAAACTTTGGCCGGCGACCGACTGCCTGCATTACAGATCGCTAATCATTATATCGAAAGTGGGTAAAGCACAGATCCGTTCAACTACTTACAATTCTGTTAAGTAACCCAAGTTTACGTTTGTTGAAGCTAGTCGAAGCTCGACCAATCACGCGTCTACAACCAAGTCTATGTATTCAAGCAGTAAACAGTACGCTAACGTGCAGAAGGTTTTCAGTTACCTCTGATATAACGTATTCCCTTCACTCGGATCTTTCTCTAAATGCATTTCTACTTATTCAACTAGATCCAAGTGTAAACATTTATTTGCAAGCGCAAGGTATTACTCTTCATATGTTGTTACTACACAAGCTCGGCCTTGTTATTGTTGAAGTAACCAGAAAACTTAATTCACAGATTTCCCTCAATCGACACCGTTCGTTAACTTTTTCACGGGGTTTATTATCACTATTCTTACTATTATTGTCATTATTGTCACTAATACTTTGCGACTCAAACACACTTAGTTAACTGACGTCAGCTTGCACGGAATGTGAGCGTATAAGGAGCTAAAACAACTCACCCCGTGATGACTCGCCTTCACTGGACTCAAAGCGTTGAGTATGCATCGGGGTACAGCCTAAAGTTCCTAAATTATTAACTTCCTAGCCATATAGCCGTTTGGGCTACTGAGTGTGTGTCTAAACCAAACTAATGTCTATTGACAATAGCCACAGGATACTAACGCTTTTCGCTGACATTCACTTGCCAAACTGCTACCATAAGATACCTAGCAGATGGAGAACTATCCTCATTTAGAAGTAGAGAATCCGTTACCAAAATTTGACAAGTGGTGGAACATAAAATTTCTTAAATGGTTAGTTTTATAGTCTAGCCATTAATGTATATTTATTGTGCGTTAGATTTTATTATATGCACTGCTATTTTTCAAATTTAACAAATACAAGTATTATCCTTTCCAGTTTCATAAACTACAAACATCTGCAGAACCAGAATAAATTAGTCAAATTCTTACAAAAATCGACCGTGTTTAATCACATTGGTACAACAGTAGAGTGTGATCAGTGAACAATCACGTAACTTTGACAATCTAGAGTAAACTGACCTGTACATATAGACAAATAAACGCACAATTTTCCATCAAACTTATGCCTCGTCGTCTCATTTTTCTCTAACTTCTTCGTTTCAAGCACCTAATAAAACTGAGGGTCAAGAAAACCACCATGTTATTTTATTTACAATGTGTATCGTTGTCGCCACCGCCTTACCAAACCTTCGCGTGGCACTTTAATTCAACAAGACTTCATTCCTGTCTTATCAAAGCAGTTGTTTACAACCATCACAAATTGGATAACAATTGAGTTGAATCGTCTAACCGAGTTGCCCAGTTTCACCGAAAACTAAATCACAGACGACAACGGAGTGTTTATTGGCAAAGTACAAACTTGGATCAAATTCCGCACAGGTCCGCATCTGTTAACTGTCGTTGGTGTTTGGTGTGGAGGCTGAGAACTTACATAATTTGCGCGATGTTGGTCTACACAAAAAAGACTATATTCAGTCGTTCCCAGCAGCCGTCTGTTTTCTCTGCTGGCCGTCATTTGTGTACGACCACTTGCAGAAAAACGTTCATAATTTTCGGAACGCGGATAACGTTGGTCCCAATCCTTCAACTTAATGCAACACCTTTAACTCTTGACAATAAAATGTTTCCAGAGAGACCGTTAAATCACTTTGTCTCTTGAGTCAGCCAATGCTCAAATATTCGGTGGTGAGCTTGTGAGAAGCATCTGCAAGCGAATACCTCAGTTCTGGTTCAAGGCAGTATCCAACTTAGTTGTTGGCATGAAAAAATGGAAATTAATGAGAAAAAGAAAAAAAACAAATAATGAAAGCGCGACCAAGACATGACGATAAACGTGGCTTGATTTGAAGGGGCGGGCGTTTTCGACCCCAGGTGTAGGTGTACATTGTTTTCAAGGTTAATTTACCAAGTGTACGGCAGATAGAGTGAAGTGACAATATGGTGTTTTTTTTCACTTAAGATTACCTATGAGTGTCAGTGATAAGTAACACGTTATTACACGGTCTAAAGTAAGTTAGAAAATTTCAATAAAATATGAACACAAAGAAGTAGACTCACTGCATATCAGTTCGAAACATTTGGACGCTTGGAGTGCCTTCTTATTATTAGAGCCCACCCAGTTGATTTGGAGCGCCAGAGGTAGGACAAACATACGATCTAACAAGTTTTTAACCAGTTGTTCCACCGAATGACCACCGATCATAGAGAAGCTTTCAACCTGTGTATTAGAAAGTAAAACAGTGAGATTGCTACACAGTTTACAAAAGTGAGTAACATCGAACACGCCGACTCAAGACATTTTAGTTGATTCAGCAAAGTGTTCTTGTCACGTCACAAATAGGGTCAAATGTGGGCTTGGCATTGTCAAACCCAGACCAAAGCTTTCGAGCTGGCCGGGATTAGAAACCGTAACCGTAAGCATTATCCTTATCACAAACTTATCCTGAACTTGCGTATCGGAAAAAAACCGATACTATATACTTACATGCGCTACATGGTCTGAAAATAAAAGATCCATTCTATGACATGCAAGATGGATCAGTTCCGCAGAAACACCACGGAATTGTTTTAAAATGCAACCTTTTATGGCAATAAGAGGCAAGTGATTGCCCAAAAGGTTTCTTAAAATAAAGTCATCATCGGTTGTAGGCAGTGAAGTGGTTTTCTGCAGAGGTACTTGCGATGGATGACTAAACCGGAGACGTAATTATTCCGATATTCAATGAAATATCTCAATGTAGTGGTGGGATATGGTGAAAACGTATAGAGAATGGATCATGGACAACACGACAGAGTGAACGAATCATCATTCAACGAAATTGGGTCAATGGGTTGGAAATAACCGAAAATACACGACAGATAACGTCAGCCAAACACAAAGAACCACACAGAAGTGTGTATGAAGCTTTGGTGAGTCGTGGGTTGGAATTCTAAGCCGAGAAACACAAGCGCGTGAGTGGCGTGGGAACGTGCGAAGTGGACAACGAAGATTTCGATTTACTGAACGACTTTTTGCTGCCTGATGATGGAAAATGGCCAACTATATTTAGTTCCAAAGAATTTTCAATTTGGTTTCAAAAAACAAACAAGTAAAATTGGCGCCAAACTGAAATGTTATCAGACGAATGGAAACACGCTCGCATTTTTCGACCACGCCAAACATGAAAGTGAACCGAACGATTGATATAGTTGTAGGATAATAGGAACAGCATCAAATGAGTTGTCCAACCACAATACGATCACTAGCAGTGTGCACCAACTGACACAGCAGCAATATGGCTGTCTATGATGATGATGTGATAACAATGACCACCGATTTGTGCCTGAGCATTAGTCAGTGAATTTCTTCGAGTCATACTCAATCGAGTGGAGTAATGCCCACGTCAACATCAAAAGTATATGACTCATGAGTTGTAGATTTCTAACTTACTAAAGGATTATGCATAGTTTTGTAGTCGCTATACGACTACGTGTGACTGGCTGATGATCTTAGAACGAAATGGTTTTACTTATTCTGACCAGTAGTGACTTTGGGAAGCAGGATATGTAAAAGTACCACTCAAGATAACACGTTGAAGAAAAGTGTGCCTATAGTTTTGTCAGAATGGTACAACGTCGGTGAACAGCGGTCTTCCCCATAAGAACCGTTTCAAGAAAGGTTGATTTTACCTGGTCTCGTGAACATTCCAAAGAAATTTGAGACCCCAGAGAGGCCACCCTCACATACGATCACGAACCATAGTTCCGCCCTTAACTTGGTTCGAGTCCCCTTGAAAAGATCAAGAGGTTTATCACCATCATTCATTCCTCGAAATCAGGAGTCAAAGCTATACGAGACAGCTGACCCCTAATGGACCGCATAAAAATAATGCTGCGATTGGCTGCAATAATCTTATCAAACCTAACAGGATGTAGTGGGAGACTGTGAACAGGACACTAATATTCATATATCTGGAGGGTGTTAGAGTATGTCCCCCCCTTGTGAAAACGCGATGCCTTGACCTAATTCTACATCCAAAAGCGTTTTAACTCATGGCTGACAAATCACCCGAAATCTTAATAATGATAACCAGGCGAAACTCCAACTGCGCTCTGCATACTGACTGATAGCAAGCTCGAATAGTAGAATGCAACAAACGAGGAGGCGCAAATGAATCAGCCTGTTACCGTATCGCAGATAACAAAAAAGGCAGAAAGATAAGGGTAAAAGGTGATGGGTATTTATTGTGACGTTTCAAATCCACATTAGGATCTGTTGTCAAACAAAATAAAATGGAAAACTACACATCGGTAATCGGCTCGTCAGCATGTTTGTCTGTCTATCGCTAGTCTTCGTCATATAGGGTGTAGTGAATGTGTCCGCTGACAGCATTGTGAGAGAAGATCGATTCAAAGAATAGTCGCTTCTCTTTTGCTAATCCGACCATCTTGGCGTCCGTCAGTTTGACCTCGTGACCTGTGGTTGCGCAGTGTTTCCAAAGGTGTGATTTCTGGTCTGCGCGTCTCAGTGCTAAGTAGTGTCCTTGTAAACGTTTCTTCAATTGTTTACCAGTTTCGCTGACGCAAGCTTGGCAAGGAATAGAGTATATTACATCCGCTTGTTCATGCGTTTCAAATGGATCTTTTATCTTGCAAAACTTATTTCGAAGGCTGTTTGTTGGTCAGTGTGTAATTTACTCTCCAGGTTTTCCGGACAATGCGCCCAGTTGCTTCTGATATCCCGTTTATGTAAGGCAAAGTGATGACTGTGTCTCTCATGTAGTTGAAAACAATACAGTTGGGCACGCGTTTATGAATGGTCTGGGGTATTCGTTTGACGTGAATAACTTATAGAGGTGTTCTCTTTCCATTTTTAGTAGGTTCAGGCGTACTGCAATGGGTGGCTGCCTGATGAAATAAGGCTCGCATACAACTTTGTGTGATCGGAAGGCTGCTGTTGAACGACAGTATTGTGTCGGTGGTTGTTAGTTTGCGATATACGGTCGTCTGCATAGTTGCATCAGATTGTCTCAATAACGGTATGTTTATGAATGGTACTGATGCGCTGGATTCTGCTTCCTCGGTGAAGTAGTTACGGCAATACCATATTGACGGCCTCATGGAAACTGTTAATCTTCACACGCCTAATTAGAGCAGATGTGTTCACATATTCCTAGCACAATTTTGGACGGTATTCCCGGAATGCATTTCTTTTAGGGAATTGCATAACGACTTCACCAAACGGTCTTAAAATAGTGATGATCCCATTGGTGTTCCTTGTTACTGTCGGCATACTGTATCTTCAAGCTGTAAGTAAGTTTCCGTGCAGAGTTGTGCTAGATCTACGACACCGGCTACAGAAAGCTTGATGTGTTCCTGCCATTGCATATTGTCTCGCAGCATATCAACCAGTGCCATTAACGACGGTTTGTTCGGGATACAAGTGAAGAACGAGCGAACGTCGAACGATACCATTACTTCTAATTTCAAGCCCCGCTGTTGAGGAATTCGGGAGCACTGCGCATATACGGACTGTTTCTGAGTATCGGTTTGCATTAGCCTGCACAGGATCCCAGCATACATGCGAAACGTTACAATAAGTCGCTCACTACTGAGTGTGTGGCTCTTTAAATTATTTCAAATACGCTACCTGAACTGTAGACATTCTCATTGACTAACCAAGTGTTCGGAAACAACGTGCTCAAGTGCGTGAAGAAACGGAAAACTATGCCAACCATGAAGTCTTCGCCTTCCTACATAACTGCATTCGTCATAATGTGTTCCCTAAGAGCGTTACATGCAAGCCGCCGATTCAATCAGAACGTGCTAGGATTATCACCAGGAGTTACCAGAAACAAATGCACCGTGAACTTATTAACGATGCACACCGCCGTCTGACACGATACAGAAGCGAGTGCGAAAAATCCAAACAAGCAGTTACCGAATTACTCGATTCCGAATGGATCAACAAGACTGAAGAAGCCATAAAACTTTCAACAGACTCTAACAAAACAAAAATCGGTTAGATCGAAAATTCCAACAACTCAATCTGCCTCAGAATGAACAATGTGCCGGATCAATACACAATCCATCAGACCATCAATTGACATCCGATGAGAAGACTGTTCTGTTAAAAGGTCTAAACTCCAACTATGCAGATGCATCCACAACAGAATTCATTGCATTCAGTCCTGGCTCAAGTCACGACTGAAACGCAGTGTTCTGGTTGGGCAAGTACAGCAGTCAGTCAGGACACAGACAAACAGCTGACCGGTCGGAAATTAACAAATAACTTAACAGCTAGTGAAAATAAGGCGCTGAGGACACTCAAGAAGAACGACCAGATAATCAGCCTATCCACAGACAAGATTATAAAGATGAACTGAGCCACCTTCGAAAAGACTCCGAAACATGAACATTTCAAAGGAGAACCTACGAAAGCTCTGAGGGCTCGAATCACCAAAACCGTGACAGCTCTCAAGAAAATGAAATTACTCACAGAAGAACAAGCTAAATACTTCAGACCTATTGAGGGACCGCTGCCACAATTATGCAGACTACCAGAGGTCCACAACGATACCGCTGAAAACCAATCGTTGCATCCAGGATGGCCCCGAACTACCAACTAGTGAGGTTCCTCTTTCGTGTTTTCCGACCTCACGATAATTATGAAGAGAATAGTTCGGTTGATTTCTCGAGACATATTAAGGGTCTGGAGTTGCGAAGAGACGATGCATTGACTTCCCTCGATGTTACATCACTTTTCACTAGAATACCGCAGAAACTCGTGACAGACGGTTTGAAGCTTCTGATAAATGAGGACGACAGTCTCTGCAATAAAATGAACCTTTCTCAAAAAGAATTGATTCGATTGATGAAGCTCTGTATGGAGAATTTGACGGACGAGTCTATCTGGAGAAGAGAGGTAGACCAATGGGTTCATCTATATCGGGATTGCTTGCAGATGCTTTAATGAAGCAGTTAGAATCGGAAGTCTTTCAGACATTCAAAACTAAAGTGTGGCTTTCATATATGGATGACACACTTGTTGCCTTACCTCGAACTCAGCATGACCAGTCTCACAGTCGCTTGAATACCAAAGTAAATGGAATAACCTTTATGAATAAGCAAAGATAAATTTACACCTAGCGTTCCTCGATGTATCGGTTATAAAAAGACCTGATGGCAAGCTTGAAACTACTACTACTACTACTACTATCGTAAACCGACAACTGCTGTTTTCCTCACGTTCAACAACAACAACAACAACAACAACAACAACAACAACAACCCAACTTGTCACATTAAAAGCTGCGTGGGAACGTTGTTCTGAAGTGCAGCCACAAACTGTAGCTCATCCGAGCTCAGAATACAAGGACGAGAACATCTGTTCAAACTATTCACCTCCAATAGGTACCCCAGTAGTTTCATAAAAGTATCTACCAGAGGGTAACAAGAACTGGAAATGCAAAACACACGACCCAAATTACAGTGCCATATATTCACAGCATATCCGAAGCAGCACAAAGGATGCTCCAACCACTGAGGCATCCAAATATCACACAGGCCAAATTCAACACTCCGTTCAGCTTTGGTGAACGCCAAAGATCGTGTAGAACCACACGAACAGTCTGGCGTGGTATACGCGATTCCATGTCTCGGGTGTGACCAACAGTATGTGGGAGAGACAGGCAAACAGCTGCGCACACGCGTGCACGAACACAAATTAGCGATGCGGCGAGCCGACCCTAGATCACAACTGTGGCACCGGTGCGTAGACGGATCACAAGGTCAACAGGGATCATGCGATAGTCGTGCGGGAAAAAGTGAAACAGGAACAACTTAGCACTGGATGTCCTCTGTTCGCGAAACCCGTTCAGTAGACACGTATATACAGAAAGCCATTACGTCATCTGCATTATATATATATATATATAATATATAATACAGCTTTACAGCATGAGATTTAGGTGTAACGGGCGTAACCAACTCCTTTTTATTAAGGTATGTTCGCTCTTCGTGCGACACAGTGTAAACTCATGTGCCGAACTGTCCCTCATAGGATACCACTACCCAGAAGACACCACTTTTGGTCCATCATGCAAGCAATCCTTCTAGGGAGCACTAATATATACAACGATAATTCACAAGTAACCGTGATAGAAAATGTCATTTACCAGCTCGTCAAAGGTGCTTTGATTCATTAAGGTACATTCCAGTCGCTCGAAATCATCAACAGTTCGGAGAGGAAAGTCAAAACCGGGAGATTTTCTTGTGTCGGCTACTATTTTTTGAGGTGTAGAAGGATTGCTTGACAGACCAGGTTTACTGCGGCACAGCAGAAGAGTCAACTTGCGATCCAGCTCTTGTTGTTTTGCCATAGATTCATCCAATTTGATGAGTAACATTTCAAGCATATCAGCTGAAAATTTATCCGCCTTAGTTGGGTAAGATAGAACAAGTTACCAACAAAGGTGATCGGAAGAGTAGTCTGATCTGAACACAATGACTTAACGTTAGACGTTTCAATAGGCTTCAAGGAATTTTCTGAAAAGATGTTACGAACAAGATAGCACATTTTACCTTTCGAGCTAATATGTAAAAGTGATGCGGGACTATCGTATTCCGGTTCATAATTGTCGTTTTCATATGTTTCGATCAACCTGCAAGCTAGTCAATGATGTACAACAACGAAAATCAGTATACCGTCTCGGCCTCTTACATATACGGGCTGGTCGTCTCAGTATTGAGTTAGTAGTGTTTGTATCCATGAGTGATAAATACTACAAAATAAAGAAGCGATATCAGTGAGAATGCTTATCAGGGAATACAAATGTGCACAATAGAAAGTATACGTAATGAGGATATTTGGTCACGACAAGTTACACACCATCTACAGTTGATCTCAGTTCTCGAGATCAGTCATGTTTACCCGTTTATTCGCTTCGAATGAGACGGAAAACTAGAAGTATGCTCGTGCGACAGCTCAACCGGGTCTGAACAGAAACATAAACTATGGTGTTCGGGTTTGTGAAGTAAACTTGCGGACAACTACGACTGAACTGTCAAATCCAAACGTTGCTTGGCGAACGTTCGCGAGAATGCGGAAATTGGGTACTCATCGACGTGTTAACTTCACAATCAAAATGGTCGAAATTTAAATTCCAACTGCGCTAAGAATACATGCTACCGATGACCAAAGTCTGAAGAGTCCGTTCAAAGTGAGACATTCGATGAGAGTATCTTAGTCAGAAAGGTCAGGTTGGTGAGCGGCCGCAACACACCACTGTTACCACAGTCGTGCTCGCTGTCACAGGGACATTTAGGATCAAATCGTTCGGCTCCACCGTCCAAGTGTCTTAGTCATCATAGTCGATTGCACCTGGTTGTAGATAGAGTTCTCGGTGGTTAGATGACAGTGCAGGTTGAGAACTAAAATTACACCAGTGAGTGCGAACGGGTACATTGAAAATACGATATTTTTAACATTGTGTTGTCACTATAATTTTTTCACCAAACGATGGTTACTAAAAGGTTGCATTCATGAACGATATGAACTTTCAAATTAGCAGAAGATTGAATACAAACCAACAGGTTTCTTACAGAAACTGAGACACTTCGTACTGTACTTATAGTTCTACCGCACCATTTGTGGGCTGTGACGTGACGTTATATATCCGTGCTGCCAGAACGTTAAGCCGCGTGTGACGTTTCTTAACCTTGTGGCCTCGACACTGAGCTTTGCCTACTTTGTGTCAATAAATTTTGTTGTCACTTGGTTTCTGAAAATCGTTAGAAAATCCTTTAAAATGTATACGCCACAAAGCACCATGTTCGATTCTGTTTTGGGAGAACCAACTGCCAGTAATGAAATTTACTTCTGTATTCTTCAAATGAGCCATACGCAATATGCAGATACTGGGTCCCACTAGCGAGAAGCGGTATACACACTCAGTGACAAAACTATTTATTCCGGACCACCATTTATGCCTGCAGTCCGTACATTTCTAGAAAGATCAGTTGATAAGCACATGAAGGCCGTTTTGTCTGGGTTGGCACGAACTATTCACATCGTACAATGCTGAACGATTTTAATTTGATAGTTACGTCCTAAGGTGATTTGTCGAAACATGTGCCTACTGATCGAAGTGGGGTGAAACAAAGATGTAGCTTGGTTCCTGCAAAAATTGTGCTTGTTCACTAACTGACCTTCATGGGAATGCACAGAATCTGAGTGCAAATGCTTCTGATACTAGTTTACAACCGATACTAATATTCAACCAAGGGTAGGTTGGATCTGTAGACCCTATAATCGCCGGTGCGTTGTTAGTTTGTCTGGCTATGGTTATGTGAGACCACACTTCGCTCGGTTTAGCTTGTCAGGCGACAGCGGTATGTAATTTCGAAAGAGTTTGTGGGTTCGTCGAAGAACGTAACAAGTCGAAGCTCACTGAAGGCAAGATACTCGGAAGACACAATTATCGGCCATACCGTGAAATTTGGCCACAAGAGATTTGACTATTGGATGCTGACAAGCGTGATTCACTTTGCACACGGTATCCATCATTTATGAATACATGTTTGATTTTATTTTGTCCAAGTGGAAACGTACAGAAACCGCATGTTTAACGCAGCAGCAAACCTCATCAGTTTTCTTCAATTCGACGTCACCGTTGCCCAAAGCTTACGGTCTGCACGGGGATTGTTAGAAAACGAATGACGAAAGCACTTCTGTTTGAATAATCACTTGTAGTAGAATGCGCTAGGACTACCGGGACTACTTGAGTACGTGTGGTTTCAACAGAATGACGCAGCATTACACTAAACACCATATGTATGAGGGTGTATGGATGAAACGTCCTGGCGACAATGGACCGGCCACAGTGGGCGACAGCCATCAGATTTTTCCTTTTCGAACCACTTCGAACACAGAACGGCCGCAAACACTGAAGGAACATACAATGGTCACCAGTTTGGAGTGCAATGCAACACCTGAGACCACTTTGCACGGCGTGCTGTCCACATGCCCAGGGGGAATAATTTGGTATGAACAGAACCACCAAAAACATTTCTAGCACGTCTTATGAATAGTGGTTACATATGAATGTTTGGTTATGTTTCAATGTTTCCTTTCTTCTGCATAACGATAATGCAGCGTTTGAACAACATTCTGTTATCCTTCGCACATTTCAACTTTCCGACTGATACATGCACAATTAATGTTTAAAACCTGCGAATCGAAAAACAAAGTTTTGCTCGACAGCAGCGAGCCGTTCGTTTTCCCCCGCTCACACGTCCCCCGGTGTTAGTTGTATAACGTTTAGATTCACCACATTAATTGACAAGCCTTTTTTAAAAAAAATTTTGTTGGCCGTACATGCCCCGTTTTCCCTCTCCTATGTGCTTAGAATTCGTAGTAATTTACAGTGATTCTGACGCTATCAGTTCCGAATTACCGGCCTTTGTTACTCCAAATCCTGGCACGTGTTTCACCCAGGTGGAAGCTTTATTCCAGTCTTTTGAGACTGCATCACAGCCCACCGTGTTTCATGTGGTTACGGGCATCACCTCTGAGGTAATCGATATTCTCGACCTGATGACATACGATAAGCGTGAAATGGTAGGGCTGAAGCATACTACTGCATCAGACGAGACCAAGCTTCGGCAACTGTTCTCCAGCATCGAACTGCGTGACTACACTTCTTCACAAGTGCTGCACCACGTGGGATCTCCGGCTAACGATAACAGCATCGGTGACCCAATCCCCAGACAGCTGTAAGTCACATGCCCCCGCTTAATAACACCGTCATTCTATCAGTGCAGGACCCCAACACTCCATTAGAAAAGTTGGCGGAGACGGCCGACAAAATTCATGAGTGTTTCTTTAAACGTTCCACCAACCATGTATGTGATCTTCCGCTAGCACTGACACATCTCAATACAGGTTGGGGAACCCCCCAATATCAGGTGTCACAATTAACGTTTACTATGAGTAAGTTGGCTGGGCGCCTCGTGACGGACGGTAATGCCTCGCGCTCCAGACCCCACTCTCACTCGTGATTAACCGAACCGAGAGTCCAAGCTTCTATCGTTTGTTATTACCGCCGTCGTTTTGCCGACAACACCCACAAGTGCACTGAGCCGGGTGCACATCCTAGCCCAACTTCAAAGACACCCCAGGCCACAGAAGTGGTCAAATCGACCGACGATGACTACTGCTAACCAATCTAACAGCGGCATGTTTTAAATCAACGATAACTCTATCGGGATCCGTTTCTTCGGCGACACCCGTGCATAGGTTAGCTTTAGACCTCGAGGTAAAATTAAACGCGACCTAAGAAACGTCGAGTACCTTCTGCAGGCAACCGATAGTTACAGCTTTCAACACTTGACCCTGGACTATGCCGAATTTCTCCTTAGGCTTTTTGTCACTGCCGATGTTCAACATCCAATTATCGGCATCGATTTTCTTACAAAGTACGGGTTGACTGTTGACCTCAGCCGCCAAAAAATTTTAGATGGTACCACTACTCTATACGTTCAAAGTAAAGCCACCATCATCAACTCGATCGAATCCCGTCTTCGTTCACAGTGAAGCCACTACAATCAACTCGCTTGAAATGCCAGCAGATTTACCAGAAGCCAGTCAATATCCAACAGTGCTGAAACAATGTTCTGAGGGATCTGCCAACTGACATTAAATACCACAAAATCGACACACTGCAACTTGGAAGTTATACATTATTGAAGAACATGTACGGTTTCATCCTGGACGAGAATTTATTGATCCAGTTTTCACTCCACACTAAATTGTCTAGCAAGTCATGCACCGCCGGTCAGAAAATACCATTTTTCCTGAATTATAAAGGTAAAACTGATTACACGAATCGATGTACACTTTTAGAGTCGCTTAAACGCAGGGGTGTACCGACTAAGTATGTGAACATACTGTCGGCGCTTTATTCCCATACTTCAGCTCAGGTTAGGGTTTACGGTGAACTGTCTGACAGTTTCAGCACCAGGAGCGGCGTACGTCAAGGCTGTCCCCTTTCACCATTTTTGTTCAATTTCGTCATAGACGAAATAATGGAGGACTGTCTGCGGCACTCAAATGATGCCGGCGTGGACCTCCTACCTGGTGAAAGACTGACTGATCTTGATTATGCTGACGACAATTTGGAAGCAGCACAAACAAAATGTTAGATGCTATTCCGCGTTCTGCTAAATACTTCGGAATGCGCTTTGCAGCCTCAAAATGCAAAGTGCTTCTGCAAGATTGTTGTGATTACGTAGATTTAATGTTAGATAATGAAGTGAAGGTTGTTGACCGGTTTGTGTACTTGGGAAGCTGCATCAGCAGCGGTGGGGTGTAGGAAATGAAATAGAGGTGTGCACCTCTAAGGCTAGAGCGGTGTTCACCAATTTGGGGCACATTTGGCAACACAGAGACACCTTTCTGAGGCTTAAGGGTCACGTATATAAGGTGACAGTGAGGTTATATTACTTTACGGCAGCGAAACTTGGCCGCTCAGAATAGAAGGACGTGAACCGTCTTCAGGTATTTGACCATCGATGTCTGCGTTCAATCGCTCGTATCGGGTGGCACCAGCGAGTAAGCAACGAGGAGGTTAGGAAGCGGGTGTTTGGCGGTGAATTGTCCGACTAGTTCTTTCCAATCCCTATGTTTACACAGGCTTAGATGGCTGGGTCATGTACTAAGAGTGTCAGCTAGTCGTCTATCACACTGAGAACTCTACTGATGCGAGGTGGACAGATGATGACCTGGCGTAGAGGAACGAAGTCGTTCACCGAGGTGTTGGTCACTGTAGATCGAGTTCGTCTCCTCGGCTGGGAACCCTCGCGACTCACAGAGTCGGTGGCTTGAGACGTTAGGTGAGATGGCGGCTAATCGAGCTCAGTGGTGTGAATGTTGTTGTTTGGTCCGAGTTGTCTGTGAAGTGAATGTACCTGATGATGCAAACCGATAAAAGCTACAAAGCAGCCGCGATGCAATGATGCCCTGCTTTAACTTGTGGCTCGATTGTTTGACTCCAAATTGAAGGCCTTTGAGCCTGAGTGTTCGAATATGGGCACGGCTGGATTTAGTAATAGGGTAACTCCATCCTCTTTCTTTGTTCTTCTTGGCTGGGGGTTACTCTTTTCATTATAGTTGTGTGGTAGCTATCATCAGTGAGAACCACTGACTTATTGCTGTCCGTGATGATGATAGCGACATTGACTCCGCTAAGTACATTATCAGCAGGGAAGCACCCAAGGTTTATCCGCCACGTTGACCCTCTCCCCCGGAAGAATCGAGATCGTTAAGATAGGATTCGCCGAGATGAAGAGTCTTGCCATAACTCCCCTGTCAAACGACCAGTGTTCATCAACCTTACAAGTGATCTCCGGCAGATCGCAGGATACTGCGAAACATGTGTCGACTATTGAACAGTGAATAACGCAACCGTGTCGGACTGATACCACTTTCTGCACGACCGAGGACTGTGGCTACACCGTATGAGGATATCCAAGTTTCCACAAACGTCCGTACGATGTTCCTGTCTGAGATGTCGCTTATGAGTGATGTTTGCGGCCGTGTAAGTCAACACGAGACTGGAGCCATTCGAGGGGGAAGGTTGCCGACTGTGTCCACAAGTACATGTTTAGAGCGGGTTTCTGACACACTACTAATCTCGGGTGCAGTAACATGGTAATGTACCTTGCTTAAGCAACACGACGGATACTGTTTGGTCCAGTCACGCAAGGCATTACGTGTGCTTGGTCAAATGCGGTGATCAGTGACTAGTTTGACCGTGGAACAAACGCAGGAATTAGAGGTCGAACAAAAAGGTGAACGCACTTTGCCGGCAGTTGAAGGAGACTAGGGGTCGGCATCTACCATCAGCGGTCTCACACTTGATTTTAGTCAGCGGAGAAGCCAATGACTCGTTGCAAAACGGCACCGACGTCAGCCTTACATGAGTTGGTCTTCAAAACCAGTTGGGCATGTTCAACAATTCAGAGACAGCCGAGGGATGCAGCATTCACTAGGGCCTGCTTGACGGATGTAAGAGCAGCAGTGGCTTCTTGAAAGAAGAAAATTTTGAGATTACTTTCCAGCCAATCGCTCGACGGCCTCAACACGTAAAAACCATTGGGAATAAAGCGGTAATAACGACTAGTAATTCCCAAAAGTCAACGGAGAATTTCATTAGAGTGAGGTCGTGAATACTCCGAAGTCGCGTTGGTTTTCTCGGAAAATGGGCCGGAATCCGTTTGTGTCGATGAGGTGTCCCCGAAACCCAGTAGAGGAATAATCAGGAAACAGAATCGGATGCGTTGATGGTAACGCCGTGACAGTTGAAACGTTCTAGAACTGATTGCAAATGAGACATCTGCTCTTGACCATTGCGGCTAGTAACAGCTATGTTGTCGATGTAAACGAAAACCTCCTGTCCACTTAGAACTTGGTCCAAGAATCGTTGGACTGCCTGAACGGCGTTTTTGAGACTGAAAGGCATACAAACAATTTCATCATCACCATAGACAGCAATACATCAGTGGCTCACACTTAACTGCCACACAACCACGAAGAAAAAAATCTATATAGGAAGAAAGAAGAAAACAGAGGAGGGGAAGTGGACCTAACTACTAAAAATAGCTACGTCTATATTCAAACATACAACATCAAGGCGCCTACACCTTGCAAACAAACAACCGAGCTGTAAGTGAAAGTAAG
Organism: Paragonimus kellicotti; assembly: GCA_014220965.1. Classification (NCBI taxonomy): domain Eukaryota; kingdom Metazoa; phylum Platyhelminthes; class Trematoda; order Plagiorchiida; family Troglotrematidae; genus Paragonimus; species Paragonimus kellicotti. The sequence goes on from LOND01002317.1 coordinate 61,462, forward strand.
GCGTCATCAGCAAGACAGCTTCCTTACGGCTTTCACTGCCCCGCATCATTAAGTGCACTCACTTCACAGACAACTCGGCCAAACAACGCCACTGAGCTCGATTAGCCGCCATCTCACCTAACGTCTCAAGCCACCGACTCTGTGAGTCGCGAGGGCCCAGACGAACCCGACCTACAGTGACCAACCCCTTCGTGAACGATTTCATTTGTCTACGCCAGGTCATCATCTGTCCACCTCGCACCTTGCGCCAGTCGGCCGCAGCGTCGGCAAACAGTGCTCGGTGTGGCAAACGACTAGCTGGCATCCTTAGTACATGACCTAACCATCTAAGTCTGTGCAAATGTAAGGATTGAACAGAACTCGTTTGACAATCAGTGCCAAACACCCGCTTCCTAACCTCCTCGTTGCTTACTCGCTGGTGCCACCCGATACGAGCGATTGAACGCAGACATCGGTGGTCAAATACCTGAAGACGGTTCACGTCCTCTACCCTGAGCGGCCACGTTTCGCTGCCGTAAAGTAATACAGCCCTCACTGTTGTTTGATATACGCGACCCTTAAGCTTCAGAGAAATACCTCTCTGTCGCCATAGGTGTCTCAGATTAGCGAACACCGCCCTAGCCTTGGAAATACGCGCTTCTATTTCATTCCCTACACCTCCGCCGCCACCGCTGATGCAGCTTCCCAGGTATACAAACCGGTCAACAACCTCCATGACTTCATTATCTAACATTAAATCTACGTGATCACAACAATCTTGCAGAAGCACTTTGCATTTTGAGGCTGCAAAGCGCATTCCGAAGTACTTAGCAGAACGCGAAATAGCGTCCAGTGTTGTTTGTGCCGCTTGAAAGTTGTCAAACAGCAATACCTTATCGTCAGCATAATCAAGATCAGTCAGTCTTTCACCAGGTAGGAGGTCCACGCCGGCATCATTTGAGTGCCGCAGACAGTCCTCCATTATTTCGTCTATGACGAAATTGAACAAAAATGGTGAAAGGGGACAGCCTTGACGTACGCCGCTCCTGGTGCTGAAACTGTCAGACAGTTCACCGTAAACCCTAACCTGAGCTGAAGTATGGGAATAAAGCGCCGACAGTATGTTCACATACTTAGTCGGTACACCCCTACGTCTAAGCGACTCTAAAAGTGTAGATCGGTCCACCGAATCAAACGCACCTTTATAGTCGAGGAATACGGCGATTGTTGGCCGGCGGTACACATGACGCTGCTCCAGAATTTGACGAAGGGTAAAAATGTGATCTATACAACCCCGCCCAGGGCGAAACCCTGCCTGTTCTTCCCTAATGTTTACCTCCCGAACTGCAGTGAGTCGAAGAAGATACCTCTCAGTTGGTTGTACTAGCAAAACCGTGTAACCTCAAGGATAGCTCTCTTGGGCCGAACGGAATCTT
>LOND01002319.1:7807-22349 GCA_014220965.1 Paragonimus kellicotti
ACATGGATCAACTGTATTCTGTTTAAATTCCGCTCTTAAATACTGCGTTGAATTTAAGTGGTATACATTTCGGAAGACATGGTGACGAATATATTGTTTAGATAATTCATGATCAAGTCTAAACAGCTGTGTAAGATACTAGAAGCCCGAAGAAAGAGCTATCTGCTCGATCAAAACTAAACAACAGTGTCATGATAGGCATTGCTTATACATCTAACCATGGGATAGGTTGATGTCCCGCTTCCGATGTTGACTGTCCACGTGGGCGCGGATAAGTTTAGAACAGTCGAAACAAAGGAGGTGTGCACCGAGTACAAAACTAACTGGCATGACCTTAGGTAACAGCAACTTCTAATTAACATGCGTGTGTGAAAAACATCTGAAGATTTTAGCCGAACAATGGTCGTTTCGACGCGGCTGACAACCCCCACTCTATCCATTTTGGGTTCGTGACGTATACTTGTCTCTTATCTGAAATTATAAACTATGAATATTGGGAGCACTTTTGTCTCGTTTTGACTGACCGGGCAACTTAGTTTTTGATGACTTACTTACATTGACCCGATGGTGAAGTAACGAAGACATGGTCCTCACATTCCCACTCCAATGTGGACGTGGGAATTTTCCCAAGTTGCATGACTGTATTTATCTGATGAATAATTATGGGAGGTTGTTTGAAAGTATTTCCACTGTGAGACAAATTACTTAACGTAGCTAATGTTTTTCTGGGAATTGCAACGTGGCTTTATTGAAAATGTTAGCTGTGCTGTAAATGTCGACACTTCGAATACTTTAAAAAATTGATTTTGAGTCAGGTGCAGGACGATCACTTTTGTATCAGTTGCATTCACTCAAGATAAACTGATAAAAACATAAGTTCTCGGAGACAACCCGACATTGTAGTGTAGAAAAGGGTGGTAAGAATCACAGTTCATTCGTAAATTCTACCGTGTTCCTTCTTATGGTTCGGCACTTAGTAATGCGGTTAGGAAATGTTAGTTTAATTACGTTACTACTTTACCTATTTAAGTAGTTTATTTTTAAACCTTTTGTCTAATATTGACCGAGCATGATTTCGTAGTGACATATTCGTGTTATGTGATCCAGCCATCCCGTTCAACCTTTGATTAAAGTTGGGATAGTCATATCCAACATATAGTATACTTTTAAAAACCAGACAGAGTAATACTGACTGGAGCCTTCAGTATTCAAGTAGACAGATTTGATATTGACAAACATGACCCAGGTGGCCAGATGTATTACGGAACTCGACAAATAGACAATGAGGAACATCTGCTACAACTCGCGAACTAACGACGAACTTGTTCTGGTGAGTACTAATTTTAGACTCTCTAGACATAAGTGGGTCATCTGACGAACCCTGTCCTGACAAACGTGGACCCAGATAGACCATATAACTGTCAGCCTCATATGACATGGTTGTTTCCAAGTATATAGGCCAACCTGCAATACCTATCCGGACTCACATTAGAAGCTGGAGTGCACCATATCTGCTCTTTGTTTCAGTGGCAGACGACTTCGATCCCGAACGCAAATCCGTGTAACCGAAATAGATTATCCACAGGTGTCTTATACCTAGGAAAATTCTCTTGTTTCCAGTCGAAGATATCCTCAACTGAATGACATCAAGACACAAATCTGGCATATAACTCGAGTTTGCGGTACTGCTGAACATTCAACCACCATCAGCCGAGAATCTGCTATCACCTCATGAGTCAGAAACTCAGCAGGCGGATCGCAAAAGCGTACACCCGTCCATGCTACTCAGTACCGGGCCAAAACTAATGTGTCCTGTTAACCATACACTTGACCAATCTGACAATCAATCAATCGTATGATAGAAACCAGCTAATTCAACGAAGCCAGGTTCCCAACAGCCAGTAAGGCAAACAGGTACAAACGGGTGATTGGGTAAAAGTACAGTGGGAACTCAGCCACAATAGTATTTTCGGGAACACCAAAGACTACTGATGCACACTGAATACCTCATCCTGACAAGAGTATCTTAAACGCATAAGGCTATTCGACTGGAACTCGAGACACATCTATGAGAGCGGCGCGAAGTCTGATAGGCAGGTGTCATCGAGCTGCAGCAAGTCACCGCTACTGGGGACTACTGAACGCCTTTTCGTTTCACACCAGTGCCAGGTAACAGAAAGTCATGTATGAGTTGAACGATCTGCAAAGTCAGTAGCGGACCCACCATAGGTCGTAGTAACGTATAAGACGCTGGACTGAATACAACCGGCAACGATTCAGCTGACCGCTTGCTAAACTGTCTGGCGTCTTTTGTGTTACTAAGTTGGATACCGTTCATTCGAACACGGAAGACGTCTCGTTTGAGATCAGATTCTTGGCGCATCACAAGGTGTCCGACCCAAACAAACTCTCTCTGGTGTTTTTTTAATGATGACGGTGCAGCTCCGATCAGTATACTGACTGCGCTGTCCCCGAAACTGCTGATCAGTGAGGTTGTTTCCATTGATTGGTGCTTACCGAACATCACTCACAGGTGGGAATAAGTTAACACAGTTTGAATGCCTGTCATCATCAGGTTGCTCTCATTGATATTATGTCAAAGCACTCTGCAATCACTGTGTCCAGTAAAACAGGACTCACACGTGGAGAACATGTCCATGAAGAGTGAGTCCGTATGTGTCTTGAGCGTGACCGAACTGACCAAATCCTCACAAGTTGCCAGACGAGGTTCATGTAAAATTTGTATTTTAGACCTCACAGAAGCCTTCGATTGGATTGATAGTGCAGCACTTTAACACTGGTAATTAAGGAAGAGTTGGCCCAAAAATATGTTACAATCTTAACAGTAACTTACTTTCAGACCTTGGATAGGTTTAAGGACTGTAGCAGTTTGTCACTTACGTTTAGTTTTGCGTACAAAAAGGGCTTTCACACCGCCCTTCCCTGATCAATTTTGCAGCAGACAGGATCTATGAAGCACTTTGAAACGGTGAAAAAATAGGTGTACAACTGCCCAAGGTACTGGGTTCACAGAATGAGAGAATGTAGGGGTTGCTGCTTTGATCTGTGGTAACTGACTAGATCCCAGACAAATTGGAGGCCTCGTATCGTCGCTTTCGCATGACCTTCTAAGTGCAAGATGTCGGAAGACTGACAGGATTACGTATTTGTTCTTACCGCTGGAAGTAGACAGTTGAGACCATCAAGCAATTTGAAGGATGCAACAGTACTGGATGAATATCTGCAGAGATAACACATAGTACAGTTCAAGCAGTGATGACATTTGAAAACTTACGGCACCTATGGTGCATATATCCTTCGGTAAAATGCTAAGTGTGTGGAATGTCTACAAGAATAATCATAATGCACGGTCGCAAAACTCGGCCCATCTGATCAGTGGTAGTTCAGAAGCAATAACGTAATACGTTGCTAATGTTGTGTGGACATTAATGGTGTTTTGGGAAGGAGAGGGGTTGTAGATCAAGAAGCATAACGTCTTGGTTGAGTAGGCGTTGTCTGATTAGACACGTCTTAGGAATGCAAACTTACAGTTTGTCATGTTAAACTTCGTTTGTGGATAGTGGTTTAGAGTGGAAGTGAAGCTCTGATATTCAGCATATGAGCTGGAGTCGAGGTATACAAGAACTGACACTGAATCTTGGTTCAGCAGGCATTCCTGGCTTTCTGACTAGAGCCTGAATTACAACGAAAATTTTCTAATGTGGGTACTGTCTGATACAGAAATAAAACGAAGGTCGAAAAGGGCAAATTTTACAAATGTCTGTCTTGTATTTTTTTTTATATTTCTCCTCCAAATGTTCTCCTCTCCACTTCACGGTTCACATATTCCTACATTTGTTTTAATCATTCCACTAATTACTGCGAATGCCTGTGCTAAATATAGGAAATGCCAAAAATTTCGAAGCTTTCCTTCGAAAATGGACGAATTGGGTTGATTCTGTTCCGAGGCTGACTACTAGTAGCACGGTTGAGTGGTTACGCTTCGATTACACTGACTGTTCTCGTCTAGTTTTGAACAACCTGGCGGCATCCAGCTAACAAACTATCTGGAACAGTAATTTCCCACAGGAAGAAATCTCCCGAAGGGAAAAATCCCCCGTCGAAGTTACCTTTAAACGAGGTACGAGATATATGTATTAGGTACTCATTTTTGATAAACAAAACCCCCAGAATGCAGTACAAAACCATTGAGAGTGAGATTAAGAAAGTACCTTCAAAAACGAGCTGCACGAAAATCATATTTAACTAAACCCAACCTTTTATGCAACGACCACATGGTTAATGAATCAAGTTGGTGAAACTAAGTTGAGATTTTCAATGACGTCCAGTTGCAAAAGTGGGTTGTAATCACAACTTTATTGAATTGTTTGCAGTGTGCGTCACCGCTCTGTGATGAAGGATTCTCATTCACTCACTGAGAAATCGAAAGTGATTTGAATGAGTGAAGACAGTTATTTTTGCATTAGTGACCGGCATCGGCAATGTTTGTCAGAGTTAATGGATAATATTGAACAAACAATATGGTAAACGCTTGTAGCGACAGGCAAAAAGTCCTGCCCACAAAGTAATCCATTCGCAAATCTGTCGTTATTTTACACTCAATGGGTGCTATCGTCCTTGAATATTTTGGCTCAAAGGAGAAATCTGCCAACATCCACAAAAATGATATGAGAGAAGGTAAGTGAACCGGCAGCTTAACCATTTACAGTAACCGTTTAGACTCCTGAGGCAACTTGACAATCAGTGTGCGAACGTACATGATAAATCATTAACAATAACAGGAGAAATGGTTCGAGTATAATTGAGAGGCATCCCCGAGTAGTATGTTACCTTTTAACTTCAGGATAGTTTTGACTGCAATAAAGTTGTAACACTGCACGATTGTAAGCATACGGACACACGGCAAAACTGTCGTGTAACGCCCGTTAAGTTGTTACTTGCTTTTTATTTTTCAATGTAACCTGGACGAGCTTGCATTCACCAACCCACAATCGTTGTGTACTGGTCAAGAAAGCCGGAAGCAATGGTCATCAACAGTATATTTTCTTCTGGAGTGTCTATATTAGGAAATGAGCACTAATGAACCAGGAGAATCAATCACCAATCGTGAGCAGTTCTTACAAAGCAAACTCGCCTGGGTTACCCCGTCACATTCAAATTGATCAGGTTCCATAGGATTACATTGGTGGTCTTCAGCAAAAAACAATTCTTCTGAAAATACACCATTTTGTGCTCTCGTGAGGTATTTTTATTGAGGAGAATAAGGCAGTAACGCGTGTAATAGTTGAAAATCTACTTGGTAAAGGTAAAACGTGAGTAGCAAAATCGAAATCTCGTCATCGTATGGGTAGAAAAATTCGCAAAAATGATCTTGAACCTTACTTTTGCAAGAATTAGTGAAAACAAAGATCTGATGACGTATCAATAGAAGTTATCCCCAAAGAGAGCTGACTTCAACCAAAACTGAAATATAACCTATACTACAATTGATGAATGGTGTGAAAATCCTTTGCTATTTTGCGACAAATAAGTTCTGTTTTAGTACTAGTAACTTCTTAGTCAGCTGAAACACTATACCTCGAAAATTTGGCTGGTGGACTTGAGCTAGGCAACGTGATTGGCGAATGGATCGACCAATCAGATCTCGCTTCACATACAGTGATATTTGTATTCCATTTTATCGTTCACTATCACATTTAAAATGAGCAAGCAAAAACTAGATTTAGACCGGCTAGGATACTTCAATGAGCCTTCATACATTAGCATTGGTGACCCGTATTTGGATCCAGCAAGACGACTGGGGATTCAAGAACAATTCAAAGGAAGACAGCTGTTTGGTATAACTTCTAGATCGAGATGTGGACTAAACCACGGATATTTTTCGGATTATCAGCGCACCTTTGTTGGAGAAGGTTTGGTAAATATGGGCAAAATTCATTACAGAGAAAAATTGGAAGAGAACAAGAAAAATATACAACCTCAATTTTTGCCCGCATCTGGATATAAGCTACCCAACGGTTCCGGTACTCTGTATGGAACATTCACGAAACCAAGTCCATACTTCTGTGGTGCAGAAGCCAAATCAGCCAGAGTAGAAGAACGTCCAAATATTGTCACGAATCCACCGAAAAAGGGAACTGGGTTTGGCTACCCTAATGTGACGATAAATAAATTTCCCATTTACGAATCCTCACCATACGTGACGGGAAATACGTACAAAGAAGAAAACGATCGACACAAGCAATTACTTGGGGGCCGACGAGAGTTTTTGACATCAAATCATTCGGATTACTTCGAACCGAATCCGTTCAAACAGGATGTCCGTTCGAGATCATTACCGAACATTTCAAAGTCAACGCTGAATAATGTCCCTGTGTTTAGACCCCCTAATCCTGGTAAACTATCTGGTGGGTGCTACGCTGGCACTTTAAATCCGTTTCCAACTCACCAGCCTAATCCGTATATCGATACATACCAAATAAATAAGCAACCTAAAGAAAAAAGAATATTTATGCCATCGTCTGGCTCAAAAACTACCAGAACCGAATCGATTATGCTAGCAAACATCAGGAAATACATAACTCCTACAAGCTATTCAAAAATGACTACAAACTTACAATTTGGATGTGAAGTGTGAACAGAAAACTATCGGCTGAAAATAATCGAACGTGGACGTGCCACTCACCAGTCAATCATACTGCTTTTGCTTCATAACAGCTTGGAGAATTACTTTCATGCTAATATACGTATGCATCATTATTTGTGCTGAAAAATTATTTTTAATGTAAAATATCAAGTGATACTTAATGAATAATGGAATCGAAACGGTCTGTACTAAATTACTTCTTGTCTACCCAGCCAGGTAGTCCGGATGAATATATATCAGATCATGTTCCGGTTTTTACTAGCCACAACCATAATAGTGTGATGCACCAAGCATGGAGCATGCTTACTCACAAACTGGAGCATTAGTTTATGAGGTTTCACATCAGAAAATATGGCTGGTCTATCTCTTCTGTAGAACTATAGTAACCCATGTCTCGAACAATAAAAAGCCATCTGCTTGATATTTCTGCGCGTTAAATTTATTCTCGGCTCTATGATAGTTAATGGCAAATACATTCGTCTTTCATACAGAGTAGATGTGGTTATTGGTCACTTATGTGACCGTTCACTCAATCGCTTTCGTTTAACTGGGAAAATCGAGACAGCAAACCATGGAATAACTAGAAATCAGCAGAGGTTAGTGGGTTACGACTGAATCACCAATGATTATTACAAACAGTCGCAAATTAGAAACCAGGTTTAGATGTCGTCCCGTTTGAACTTAAGAGATATCATTGTAAAACAAATAAAATGGGTAAATTTTCGAAAGAACTTCTCCGAGTCTGAAGATTTTACATTTTATCACAAAAATGATATTTTAAAATTACCGCGAGTGTCTTGTTTTAACTCAGCCCTCTGAATTGTTGTGACTCAGTGATTAACCCAACTCACCCAAGGAAGAAATACTTGAAGTAGATGAGGCAGAAATCGAGAGCTGGTATTTATAATTCGGTTGTGAATTGTTTCAAACTTCAGCACCTACCGAAGTGTACGGTTGTAGGTCACCGGGTAAGCATACACCATGAGCGACAACAACCAAAAACCAGCTCGTTCTCAAACCTAAATACTCCATGTTCATCGATTTGGTCTGTCGTGTGACTCACCTGCATTACCTTCGTATGATGAGCTTAATCGAGAACGGTGAGCATCATGAAACGTTATGGATAAAATGTTCCGTTTTGGGCATACACTGATTTACGGTGCGATTTGCAAAAAAACTTTAGTGTAATTAGGGATTTTACTGGTTCAGCAGAATGAATCGACAACCAGTCTTTTTTTCAATAAGATCTAAACCGACAATAATTCTCAAAAACGAGCCGCAACAGTAACCAAACATATCAAGTCCATACGAGTGAACGTGCGGAATGCATCACTGAAGTGTTATCGATTACTAGCTTGTGACATCCAGTAGACGAACGGAGAAGTCAGTATTTTGTTCATTTTTCCAATTTACATGCTTCCGTAATCTACTCATTTCCAGTGTAAAAGTTCCATACTGAATCATTCCACAGCACTGTTGAGTATCTACCGGTTGTGCCCTTATTTGGACTCGTCAGGTGAATAAAACCTGAACGAGAATTGAAACAAGACCGCTTGTGAATGACATAGGTATGACTGTATTATTAACGGTTTGGCAGATTTGAGACATTTTATCGGACAGTCGAGCCCCTGGATCAGTTGGTGAATTCCATGAAACAGTGGAATGCATGGGTAACAGAGTCCACATGTGAAACTTCCGTGCTGCTGGCATGGCTTTGTAGGTCAGTTGGTGGAGCGTTTGCCGCATTTTGAAGTGTGATTTCTATCACCGGCACGAATGCACCAGAAGCCATGATGTCTCACAACTGAGCCTCACCTAGACCATGACCGTCCGTGTTCAATCAGCGCTAGCAGAACCGGTGATAATGCGAACAAGGGTTTGGTCCGTAAAGCAAATTTTGCCCGCTCGAGTCTCTTTCAAATTATCTATACCCAATGAGTATTAAACAACGGTCAAGTCGGACAGCCCTGAATGGTAACTTGGGAATGACAACAATAAAATAACTACAGCTTCAACTCCTTGGAGCCTTTATTCCAGTGCTGCTCGGCAACCTAAGTTAGGCTGGTGAGGGTGGACAGGTCCAACACGTTGCTTGTCAACCAAAGGTCACGCTAGTGGAACTGGTAATCTAACAGATTTTAGGTCGCAACATGACGGTTTCCAGTCCTAATTGTGTTTAGACTATGTCAACTTGATGAGTGAACCAAACGAGCACAAAGTCGGCCACAATAGTGTGGCTTGAGAGTGATCAGCATGAAAAATTTATATCATAACGATCATTTATGAAGTCCCTAGAAAAAAATATGGTAATTGAGAACCATTCGTACGTTTCATGAAAGTTATAAACAGAAATTCAACGATCAGTTCCGTTCTTGTTTATACCTATTTGGTAGACAGCAAGACAGGAGATGCAGCCACCAACTTGACGTTGGAGGACAAACGCACAAAGGTTTTGGCTGTCACCACGAGACATACAGAGTTAAACCAGCGACGGAGTATTGCTACACGATGCGCCACAAGAAAGAAGGAAGCAGACCAAGAGTTTTAACAATACAATAATATATAAGCCTGGTGACTACAGCGGTACAAACTGCAAACCAACGGTTGACCATAATAATTCAAGGTATAACCGGTATGATCGAGCACCAGTAACATACTATAAGTTTGGCTCCTTAGCCAGAACAGTGAATAAATGAATGATGTGCAATTACAGAACAAAGAAACATTTGCATTACCTAGACTTTAATTTGATATTCAAATTACCGTTAACTGTATTATGTAATATTTGGGGTTTTTAACCCAAATATTTTCAAAAAATGATCTACAAAGTACTCTTAAAATGTACTTTTAAAGTTTATGAACTGTAACAAAAATGAAAGTTTTCAGCTCTCCTTCTGTTATCTGAACCGGTCCGGCGCGCTTGGTTTTCCGTTTCACGTGGCCGTACGCCGCCACTGAAGCGCGTGATGAAAGTACCACCGACACTAATGGCGTGCCCTCTGCTAAGATACTTTTAATTTGATCGGTCATCTTAAAAAGAGTGCACTATTGGGTAAGAACACAAAATGGAAAGTGATGTGTCCCCTCGAATGAAGTCAAAGTCTGTTAAAAGAAAAATTCCCATGAGAAGCACGAGTTTGTAACTGATGTATGCAGTGAAAAGAAGCGATTAATTAGATAAGCGGTCAACTGTTGATCAATTTCAGCATAGATAAATAACACAAGTACTATTGTTACATCTTCCAACTTATCAAATGTATCGATAGCCAAAAACTTGAAATTATCTCATGGCTTCGCCTGACACTGATCAGGACGTTAGCAAAGAGAGAAACGTGAAGGTACTCTACACTATGTTACAGTTCAGTGATCAAACGATGTCATTTTGCCGTCTCTGTGTGTATCATGTCAATGGCTCAAAATTATCCGTCAAGGTGAATAAGCCGACATAACCACATAGCACTTACTTGTGGCTAAAAAACAATATATTTTTTTCATTCGATATCGAACTAAGCACATATCTCGTATGTTTAAACTCAAACCTTACCATCCAATCGCGAACACCGAAGGATTTTTTGTTTGCTTTCATTACACGCTTACTCTCAAATTACGTTAGCAATGATTCAGTGGGTGAATCACTCACTATGTAAAGAAGCACGGTTAAGGTTATGGGAGGAACCAGTGAGATGGTTTGAGCACGATAAAACTAAAAAACAAGAAACCAAATACTGGTGGGATGTCTGTTCCTCAACTTATAGTATTAAGACGTTGACCTGGATTTTTCGCTTAGCGTCCAGCAGCCCAAGACATATGACATTCAATGTTTCTTATCAGGTCAACACGGTTACAGTGATTATTAAATGCCCACTTAGAAGGCGACGAGTAAGAATTAGGAAATGATTGCTCACAAGCGTCAAAATTAATGCTTCCAAACACTTGAAGCTATCTTTAAAGAGTGGTCTGGCATATCACGCTACCGAAGTTGAGACAGCGGTGTGACCCAGTAAATGACAAATGATCCAACCGTGGCAATACGATTCGCAAGCAGTGAATGAATTTTGATAACACCCAAACGATGATCGATTCGGCTGCGGGTAATGTGCTGTTGAACTGGTTTTGGCTGACGAGAACGGCGAAAAAACATTTTGCGCCAAACAATGAATGTGTCGTTATTGTACACTGCCCTGAATAGTGTCCTTTCGTATGTCTAAAAAACGTAACGTGGCACGACCTACGTATCCTGCTGTACAACAAAAAAGTGCTTATTGTATTCATGAGTCATCATGCTGCAAGCAGTGGCACTTACTGCAACGCTTGTGAAGTCTGTGTCCAATAGAAGCTGACATTTACAGGAGTTAAATGGCTTAATCTGTACTCAAATTTTGTCTGATGGACCGTTAGTTGGAACAGCTTCTCGACTGCGAACTAGAGCTGACGTGAACACGTGGTGAGTGTGACAGTCCCAGACACAGCCAAACCATCTATAACCAACAGCTACATGATCTGATTATGCTTGAAGGCGTTCTGCACAGAGCTGAAGCAGCAGCCCACCATTGTCTACGCAGTGTAGGGTTAATCTAAATTTATTACCTAAATGGCATTTTTCGGCCGAGTTTAGAACTGCACTCATTTCCTTATGGCTGGTGAAAGCCTACATGGGTCATTTGATGTATACAACCAACACCAATGGGGTGAGGATAACGTCAAGTTAGTCAGCAGGCAACCATCCTGATTTCTAGCTCCCACAATACAAATGTCAACCTATGATATCTCACGCTTGAGTAAATGCCGCTTGCTGCCTACCAGTTTCAGGGTGCAAACAATGAAANAGAAGCGACGTAACATCGAAGGATACCAGTGCATTGACTTCTTGCAACTCCAGTTGCTAGGCTGTTTGCGTCATGATTGTCGTGAGATAAACATGGCTGGAGAATACGAAAGAAAAACTTCGCCAATTGACAATCAATTGAGAGTCAGCCTAAGGATGACTAGTGGCAAAAGAATGTATTTAACAGTGAACAGATATACAGGTCATACAGCAGAACTAAAATGGTGAGTCTATGTGGTTGACAGTAGAATGGATAAACAGTGAAAAACGGCACACCTCAGAAATACTTCATTTATTCATTTGTTCATAACGGCCATGAGCTTGATCAGTGGGCATTGCGGCTCGGGACGCAGCTCACTGTAACAGTGACATGGAACAGAAACAAATATTGATTAAATCCGTTAAGCACACATTGAAGTTGCTACCAACATGTGGAGGAGAAAATATGTGAATGGCTCCTCCTTGCAGGAGACATAACATTTACGTCTCTGGGGACGGCTACAGAAATAAAACAGCGGAGTTCGGGGCAAATGGTCTTCTCCTAGCAGCCAACGGCCGCAATTTAATTGTAGGTGACAGTCAATTTTTGGAGAGCATTTTATACCCGTATTGTGAGTTTTTGTCGTTGCCATATTCCTGGTTCATGCCCGATAGATTTCACTGCATTTCAAATGAGTACAACGGTACGTCTAGCCCACACTACAGACACAAAACAGCTAAACTACTGCACCATACAGTACAACAGTGTAATCGTTTCTAACTACTCACAAGTAGTGAAGAACACAATTGCGAAATTCAGCACCTTGGACACGAAGAGTGGACAAGCAGCTAAAAATTTCAAAATCCTCCAGGACATCCACGAAGGGGAGATGGCGATACATACACAAATGGGGACTAAACAAGGGTCACATCTCTTAAACGATTACCCCGATCTGGTTAACAAAATGTTTTCACTGATTTATCGGCTTTTAAGAGACCAGCCAGCAGTACCTGCTTTCAATTGCTCAGTCATCCCGAACATAACCCACTTAGGCATGTGTGTATCGATAATATTTTGGTCTGCCAAACAATGCTTGTACCATGACACATGTACTCCGTCATGTAAGACTAGACGATACATGCCCGCACGTACACGTGTATTAGTCACCACAGACCGCCTAGGACCAGATTATTACAACCAACCAATTATAACAAAAAAATACAAGCTAAGGCATAATAAGTTTGAGTCTGGACGCCGGTTGGATAACTGAAGAAACAGTGTTTGTGCGTGACACTAAGAAGCTGCGCCATCTTGGCTGGGAGGTTTGCGGGCTCACACTCATCTTAAAATGAAATGATACATGGCCGGTGATAATTCGATGGGCTGATGAAATTAAAGACCACCAACCGTGTAGGATTTGACTGGTGGAAGAAACCTTGGATGAAAACGGAAAATATGTTTGACTGTACCCATGCTAATTGTGCAGAAGAACAGAGGCTTTTGTCTTTAGAAGGTGTTCAACCGATTAGATTCCGGTCAAGATGAAAACTCCAGTTTCTAGTACTGCACAGAGGCGCAGATACTGACGAACAGCGTGTAAATGAAGAGTAAGCCATCTGTAAAGCACGCAGGAAACAGCAATCAACGTTGGAAAATGCCAACAAACACTGTACACGGCGTCCTGCAAGCACACTCAAAACTTCGCCAGTTTCTTTGAATTAGTGTTGTGATCCAAAACGCGGATGGCACAAGGGTTGTTTATTCAGAAAAGCAACGCGTGGGTTATGCGTTTCAACAAGACAACAAACGAAAACACTCATCTGCATACGGCACTCGGCCCAGACCGTCACGGCTGCCACAGACGTCAACGCTCAGTTCCTTTACGTTCCCTTACGTACCAAGAACCATTTCATGCGATGCTGCACTCCAATGTTTCTTGTATTTTTCCTGCGGCTATTTCGATGTCAAAATATATGCTCTGGTTCCACTACTGAATAGCAGTGGTGTGAGTAGTATAGCATGATCCTTCCTATCCACTACACTAGTCGAATTAAATGATTAAGGTTGCTACTCGTAGACTAAGCTGACGATTGGTGCTTGAAATTCTGAACGCCTCACGCTGTCAGTGGCACGTGAATCACTAGATGAATATGTAGTTTTCGGTTTTTTATCTACTATACATCGTAGGTTTCATATATTGGGTCAGTGCGACGCCAAAGGTGCGGACAGGCCGGCTGAGTCAGCTGCAACTATGCCATCCAGAAATACGGTGTGTTAGCCGGTGATACGTGTAACGCTGTTTGAGAATTTGACTAACAGAAAAATTCCGACTTAAATATTCTCAGTTGTAATGGAAACCCGTCTACTCCTCTGTGATGCCAACTTCCCTGGCCGCGGTAAATCGATGAAGTATGATTGATGGGAACGCACTTGTTATGACAGGCGTTAAGCAAATTACCTGGTGGTTCTCACGAGTGTCCTTAGCCACTGGAAATAAAATCAACTCACACCAACTACAGGAGGCATTCTCAGTTGTCCGGTCTCACTGGAACAGATGCATTTACGGTACTACTAATGCCTAACCTACTGCTTTGAATAGTGCAGGCATAAGACAATCCTGAACAGCGGCTGTAGAGCTCTCCAAAGGTGTGATACGATCAAAGACCGTTATTAGAGTGGTCTGTTTTACACAGGCAGACCAGGACAGAACTTCAGCAGTATGTAAAAGTTATGGAGTAAAAGCAATGGAAAGTTGAACTGTCCATCAACTTGCATTGTCAAACACGCTTAGTCCAGTTGGCATATTATGAATGATTGCACCATCTACCTCGTGAACAGCTCCGTTATGGATGATCTCTTAGGGCTCTTAGGGCGGACAAACCGTGATAAATTTGCTCCATATTTCGTGACGCAAAAGCTTCTTTTGGGCCGCTTTATTAGTTAGCGCAGCTTTCTGGTCTGCGACCAGTCTGTATTTCATAATCATTTTGACATCCCTCCTCAACTTATAGTATGAGACGTTGACCTGGATTTTTCGCTTAACCGCCAGCCAGCCAAGACATATGACATT
>LOND01002320.1:20165-30952 GCA_014220965.1 Paragonimus kellicotti
ATCTGCAGAATTATCGAAAATATCTGCTCGTCACCGTTCGCTATTACGGTGCAATGATTATCATCGGAAATCTACAATCCAGACTTGAATTGCACTTTGAAAATCTGGGGATTCTGCAGGTTAAGGAAAGAGTATGCGGTCTATGCATACCCGATTCCTTGTGTGACCTTATCAAAAAGGTGTGAAATAAAGCAAGACAAATTTGTTTCTGCAATGTTTAGTATCAAAGAGAAGCAAACAAAATAAGGCTGCGGAAGAAATGTATGTGGACAAGTAAGCACGAACCAAGCTCGCTTTCAATGTGCTTGACACGTTTACACTACCAACGGTGTACGCCAACTTAAGTTCGTCTAGATGATCACCTTGATCGAAAATTCAGAAGGGCAGCATGAAATTGTGCATAAGTTCTCGGTTTGCGGTTATCTATTCATCACCATCATCATCATCATCGAGGAAAGTAATAGATCAGAGGTTCACATTGATGTTTAACTGCCAAACAACCTTGAAATAAAAGCAAGCCATGCGTAGGAGGACAAAAGGGAAAAAAGGGACGGAAAGAGACCTAACTACTAAAAATAGCTACGTCTATATTCAAACATTCAACATCAAGGTGCCTACACCTTGCAAACAAACAACCGAGCTGTAAGTGAAAGTAAGGCGTCATCAGCAAGACAGCTTCCTTACGGCTTTCACTGCTCCGCGTCATCAAATGCACTCACTTCACAGACAACTCGGACAAACAACGACAACATTCACGTCCACTGAGCTAGATTAGCCGGTCTACAGCCACCGACTCTGATCTCGAGGTCCGCGGCCTGGGAGATGAACGCGACCTACAGTGACCAACCCCTTCGTGAACGATTTCATTTGTCTACGCCAGGTCATCATCTGTCCACCTCGCACCTTGCGCCAGTCGGCCGCAGCGTCGGCGAAACAGTGCTCCATGGGGCAGACGACTAGTTGGCATCCTTAATACATTACCTAACCATCTAAGTCTGCAAATGTAAGAAATGAACAAAGAATTCGTTTGACAATCACTACCAAATACCCGCTTTCCTAACCTCTTCGTTGCTTACTCGTTGGTGCCACCCGATGCGAGCAACGGAACGCAGACATCGGTGGTCAGTTACCTGAAGATGATTCATGTGTTCTGTTTCTGAGCGGTTAGGTTTCGCTGCCGTAAATGACTACAGCCCTCACTATCGCCTTATATACGCGACCTTTAAACCTAAGATAGATACCGGTCTGTCCTCTGTCCATCTCCGGTGGTGCAACTCTAAAGAGTCAATTCGGAGAGAGTGAATAGGACGAAGCGAAAGAACATGTCTCGGAAGATACAACTACTGACGTGACGTTCTCTGTCAAAATGAACTTAGGTAAGACTATTTGGCAGTACATGCAGACATGACAAAATCTGAGTAACCTTCTCGATTAGGAAAGTGAAAGAGGAATTGAAATCTGCTTTCTGGTCTAAGGTCGCACTTCTCAGACAGAAATATATAAACCATGGGGAATGATCAACAATCCTTGATGGTCAACCGAAGGTGATGGTTTACTAGTTATCTAAACACCAAGCGAGGCTTCTGGGCTGGCAGGCCAAATGTCATGTTAGCTCTCTTAGTCTTCACTGTGCAATTACGATACAGTCGTCCAAGACGATCGATCCTAGATTTCTTCTGCGGAAGTCAATATCTAACTCTTCATTTACTGCATGTGCCCTGAGTGATGAGTGTGCATCATTTTATATTACGAGATGTTAAGTGGAAGTCGGCGTTTTGCGGCACAGCGATGTAAACGACCAAGAACACTTCGAAGTTCCTCAATCTTATGTAACACTACCTATTACTCGCCATAAGCGTGATACAGGCAGCGTACCGGGAAATTTACTAGTAATTGATGCAGCAGCGGGTTTACAGCAGAACTTGGCGATCAATCGTTAGTTATACAGTGCCATCCAGACATAAGATCACTAAGCTTTTTACGAAAGCATCAGTAATTGAGGTTGTCCGTGAGCCATATAAGTAACCAGCCATATATACCATGTTATCAATGTTGAGGAGTGGGGAAAAAACGAAATAACTGCCAGTATAATAAAATCCCAGTCTTTGGTCATGCAAAGGTTTAAGTGGATTAAATGCCATCATAGTTGAAGTATGGATGGCATACTGTATAAAATCGTGCGAACCTCCGGTATTTTGCCCATTCATTTTTTTCCGGGAATTTACACTTCCAGTGAACGAAGTCAATTTGTTTAAGTTGCATTTTGGATACCCAAAGTACACTAACTGGTCGTGTGTCTAAGTTAACGCACTGTCGTCTGGTTTCAGCAACCGTTCACTAGCCGCACAAATGGATGAACACGTGCCCGCACAAATGGATGAACACGCTCAAGACCACCAAATCATATCATACATGTAATTATAGACTGAGAACTATTCAGTGCGTAATTGCAGTCGAATGCGTTCGACCTACCGGCTTAAGCTCAATTAGATAAGCAAAACCATCGGAAGAGTGGTAGACGTTTGTGGCTGAGATGACTGAAATTCCGCGGACGACAAAACGAGTTGGTTCGCTCATAGGCTACTTTGAAAACAATAAAGTCATTGATACGGGGTAAGGGAGGTTAGTTCACATAGAATGAACACCACTCATAATTGACTGGAGCTTTCGCATTTACAGAGACTTCTCAGTCAGCCTTTCTCGAAAGGATGCACTGAACTAGTCTGAAATTTATTAGAGCTCGTCAGTAGTGTGTATCCTGGTCATAGCCGGGATTTAGCCTCTGGTCACTTTCTCACCAGTCCTATGTGTTGACCTCTGCGCCATCGGACACACGTTGGGTACGACCGAAACATCATTGAAATGCTGTTCCGAATACATTTGTGAGTAACGTTCAGACACCAAGTGCCCTGATAACTTCAATCGGCGATCCAAGGATCAGAGCCTTCTGTTCCAACTGAAAGCACCGAACAAGATAAGCGACATTTTGCTTACTGATAAGTGGTAGGGGATTTATGGTCAACACGACTGTCTCACGAAGGCATGGTCGGCGTTCAAAGCCATGCTCTACTTAGGATCTGAACTGCTGGCAAGCCATAATATGAGCGAAAATCTAGTCTATTACTTACTTTCGGACGGGGTTAGTTGAAATTTTGTGTGAACACCAAAAGTGCATCCAACTGTGAGTGACATTCAATTCCTACAGGAATGTAACCGTCGAAGTCGGTTACCATAAAATACTTCAGATAACACAAACGCATACCTTTCGCACAAGGTGACCTACGATGACATATTCAAAACTGTCACGATAATTACTTACAGTAAGCACGCTGGACTGATAGTCGATTTGTGAACTTTAAGAAAAAGGAAAGTACGACTTTCGGTCAATCCGTTGTATTTCATCAACTCGGATGGATAAAAGCACGAAGGGCATTAGATGGAAATTTCATCGTATAGAGACCGTCCATGTAAGGAAACATGGGAAAAAAAGAAGTTTTACTATGACAGAGAGAGAGAGAGTTTTACTATGAGGGAGCAGAATATTGAACCAGATAAGTCGCACTTATCGGACTGGTTCCATAGACGACTCTTAGAAAAATGTCATATTTTGAAGAAAAGCGTATCAGCGGTACATCCCTTTTGTTCACACGAAAATCTCAAATGGACGGAACCTTTATTATCCCTAAAAATGGAAATCGTTGAATCGGATCGTTTCTTATTCAACATTTTGTTCCAAAGGAAACAGAAAACCATCTGGTTAGTAAGTCTGTATTCCAGATTGTGTGCGATCAATTCGAATGAGAGAATTACGGCATTCTCAAGCACAACGACATATCGTCAAACGTACATGCAACAACTACTTCGCTCCGTCACAGACGGCTCGAACATAAATATCTCAATTACAGGTAAAGTTTACATAGTCTTCGTGAATCGCATCATCGAAATGGTGACAACACACTAAAGGCGTTCAAGTCATATAGATGAACACAAAAGCTTGAGGTAAAAACGACAACCTTGAGGTGTGTGACTTAGTCACCTGATCTCAAGATAGATCAACAACGACGCGAGCTACCAATCGTACGGTAGTGAATTGGAGCAGTGGTTCCTCTTGTCCAGGTTTAACCAGCTTGTATGTGATTCGGTATGGAAGATGACAGTAAAAACCATTCGAATGAAAAACTGATAATTTGTTTTAGTCGTCTGTTTACAAAGTACAGATTACCTTGTGAACGGTTATGAAAGAGCATTCATGAACCTTCAAATGACACTGAACCCGCTTGTTGAATGTGAAATGCAAACCGATAACAAAACATGGTGAGACCTCGGATCCATGTACGAGTTATTCAGTGAAATTGACAGTTTTGTTCGACAGATGAATGAAACATTCACGTTCTACTCAATTTAGACAACCGGTCTCGTGTACAGAAACATTATGCTCGAAATCCTAGAGAAACAGAACCCAAGATTGTGTGGCAAGTTTCCTTACGAATAAATTTAATCTAAAATTCGAATCACAAAACTAATCACAGGACTGAAATAAAAATTCCAGTTGCTTTAAGTAAACAAATGGTGTTCGGTGGAGTGGATGATCAATCACTGATCGTTTTGCTTCCTGTGTAGTGTGGCAACTTATTCACGCATACACTAGCCTATTCAGATAACGGGCAACAATCATGGCGATGCGCAGTTACCATAACCGTTCTTGCCTGTCACTGTCTCCACGCAAGCGGACAACAACTCAACTCATACGGCACGTCGAAATACGCTTACCACATCGACTGGTAACGAATGAATGCATACAAGCACGAAAGTTACACTTCAACTGTTGGTTGCAGCTGATAAGTAATTGCGTTGAAGCAAAAATGTTATGCTAAGTGTAGCGGAAACTTTTTGAAACAGTCCTGATACATGGCGGACAGACAGCGTGCGCGGATCGTTTGATATTTGTAGTGGAGCGCACTTAACAGGTTGGAGGTACGTATTCATACTACAAAACTTTAAAAGAAAAGTACAATTCCGCATCAAACAATGGTGTACAAGCTTTTCTGAACTCAATCCAAGACCGGAACGTATCCGAGGAGCATGGCCGGTTAAAGCGGTGTCTAATGACTCTACCATACAGTCTGTACAGTCGTTAATTTGAAACACTGAGTTCCCTTTAACCACTTCATCAGAGCAGAAAGAAGACATATATTGCGATATGTTAACATTTCATTTACTCTCATCAGTCGCAAACGTAAAACATGCTAGTTATATACATCATATAGATAGGGACAAACAGGGACTAGACACATCTACAAGCACACCAATTATTATGTAATCACGACCATGGCAACCCGATAGGTTGCCTCAACCACTTTTGTGCACATAACGTCGGCTGGTAAGTTCGGATGAGCATCGCTTCGCAAAAAGCTAATAACTTGGGGTTTCGATTACGCAACAATATTTTGAATGAGTTTAATGGGTCAACTTGGTGACCTGTTGTCATGATGTGTTTAGCAATCGATGACGTTGGATTTCGAGCCGTCAATGCACCAATCTGTTGTTTCAACCACTTCGGGATGTGTTCGGCGACTCGCTGTGATAGTTGTCGATCTGTTCTGCCTATGTAAACGTCACTGCAACTGCAAGTGAACTGGTACACAACATGGGAGACAGAACAGTTTGACAAACTACTTTCGCGATTGCGGAGAACTGGTCCTCTGGTGGTTTGAAATAAGCGCAACTGCGCAGCCGCATACGTTCGAGCCAGAGCAGACTTTAATTTGTTTTATGTCGTTGGCTAGATGGTCACCTTTGAATGGCAAGAATAGGAAAACATCCTTCTTTTGAGCCGTCAGTATGGGCTCAGTGCTCTTCTTCACCGTATTATGTGCCTCAATGAATTTGTCGGGGTATCCATTTGCTAGTAAAGTTTGTCTCAGCAACTCCTGTTCTGTCTGCAGAGTATCCGGCCCGGCTCCATGAAACAGTGTCCGTAGCAACAGCCAACCAAGCAATTTACCTTCACTGACCAAGTCTTTGAGTGGCAGTCGTTAACTATAAGGTGGTCACACACTGCGTAGTTCAACCAGCATTGATCCAGCCATATAGCTCACATGCAAAAAAGTGACCAAATGAGTGATGACAACAAACATCCACATCTCACTAGTAAGTGTTGGGACATCAATACCATGTACTATAAAAGCCAATGTATAATTGAATACAGATTATCAGGTTTTCAAAAGTTGTAAGGTAGGCATAATGTTAGTTGAAATTTACATAGTTGTCCTCCTGGATGGGGAAGCTTGTACTTTTTTCAACAATATGTTTTGTGTATTCTGAAAGGTGAATTCCCAACTTCCTTAAATATGCACATCTTCGGCAGAATAGTGGACCATTAACTAAGTATGTCTAAGTCACATAATAATGAGTATAACCATGTACCTCGAGGAGAACTTAATGAAAGTGGCCGCAGTCAGTATCAATTAAGAGAACCTCTATTGGTTTAGTTTTGAGGTCAGTTCAAGAAAACAAAAGTTGCCTTTTGTAGAAGTCAAGCCAAATAAAAAGGAAAGGCAAAGAACGGTGAGACCGGATGTGGACAGATAAATGCTTGTACAGAGATCTAGTAGAAGATATACAAATACATTTTTACAGATCTTAGTAGAGACGGCAGGTAGTGTCAGATAGGATTTTTAGGAAAACTTTTCGCCCATTGTAAGAGGATGAGAAAGGCTAAAAGCAATCAACGGTCAGACGGGAATATCATCAAAACAGGATAGGTGTTTTAGAGCTCTGAAAAAACTACAATATGCCTTGATAAAAAACGAGGGGAGACAACTAGTGAGTAATAGATCCAGTGGGAGAGCCCACAGGCCTAGACAAATCCACTGATCAAGTGGAATGGCGAGAGATTTCAAGTGTCCAATAGGAAATGAGAGTTTTCAGGCCGTGATGAAACCATTAATAGTATGAAGTGGCCATATCATGTTAATACTCACGGAACTTCACAAATAGTCAACACAAATTAAACGAGGTAAAAGTTCACTTTTAAAATAAGGGAAGGAATATGCAAAACAAAACAATTCATATAGATTGTCTTTATGAACGAAAATAAAACGTCAACAGCTGGCTGTTTTTGACACAAACTGTGTGACTCTGACCAACTTGCTCGCTCGGACACACTGTCCAAGACACGAAAAGAAAACCTAGTTAGGTGTTTGATATAGGACAACACATCACCCGACTGTTTGAGTACAAACGTGTGGTTGTCTATTCACATGAATGCAACATAAATTGATAACGAGAAAGGGAAGAGACTCGCGCCATATGCAATACCAAGGTTGGTCGTGAGTGGTAATGAGGATTGATCAACGAACTGGGCAAACTGGCCTTGAGTTGCAAAGCGATCGTGTAAAAGCTCGAGAGTTGAGGCTTGAATTTCAGATTCTTTGAGAACTTGAAAAAGTGTCACTCTACTAACACCGTCAAATGGACCGCTATGGATTAAGTAACATGCGGACGATTCTTGATTTTCCAACAGGTGACGACAGAATGGAATAAGCAAGACAAGCGATAGCATTCAAGGTTTGGCGTGGATAACGATGGACAGACTGAATATAATCTGGGAGGTTTATCTGAGCTTCCATTCAAGCAACGATGAGTTTTCGAAAACCTTCAGCGCTGCAGATGTGCATGAGACGAGACAAAATTTGGTCGTTCGTATTTTAGGAACTGGTGTGGTGCGTGCTATCCTGTAACAGTTGACAATTTTGAGTTTTCTGAAGCACTCGGTGGATAACTCAGCTGGGGGTTAGCATAAAACTCCGCACATTCCCTTCGGAAAAGTCTGTGACAGGACGTCAGGTTCACTTGTTTTGTTGGAAACATGCCGGATAAGTCGCATGAAAACGGCTGAGCTCACAACTGGAGTAGGTGAATCAGTGGAAGGAGAAAGTCTTACAGGAGGTGAGAAGAAGCAAATCATGTTGACAAAATTACGGCTGAGCTGTTCAACGTCGATGGTCGTTTTCTTGGCAGCAGTGTTCAATACATTCAACCCTTTCATGATTTGCCAGATCTGACGGTAGTTTTTTTTCAGCATTGTGTTGGTGTTTACAGAATTCAAACGAATTAGATCAAATCTGATGAATTTTGAAATGTATCTGACAGGTAAACAGCCCCTTGATATATAAGCCTGTATTAATGGTTAGGGATATTATAAAATACAATAACTGCCGGCATATATATATATATGTGTATATATATATATATGACCCAGTTGTTAAATTCACGTTGTTTCAGACTGTGCAGAACTTTTCATCGGCACAGTACCGGAAAATGATTGTCCAAGTCACAATATGCTTGTAGTTCTCATCAGTATAATAAAGTAAATCTGATAGAATAATGTTTGCAAAGTGACCTCATTATGCCTATCCAACTTATGTATTTCGTACAGATCAACATCTGCATTTTTTATACAGAGATGTAACTTGTTCAATCCCGGTAAACTGGCAAAGGCATGTACATAAACTGTTGATACATCAGTGAAAGCAGAAACGAATAAGTCGCCATTTTGCGAAAATGAAATATACATCCACTCAGAATAACTCTAATAGCCCTGCGTATAATCCGAAGAGATTAACCTAAGGACATCGATAGTCTGTCAGCAACTAAAACCTGGAGGGCACATCTGGAACATTTGACCGTCATCCCAATGTTAGCTAATCACAAATGAACAAGAAACAAATCTAGATGATTATTCACGGCACATAGCGCATCGATCAGCCATCGCTATCCAAATCCACAATCACAGTAACGAAGGTTGGTGCCACCACGAAGGTTTAGTAAAGATCGAGCAACACAAAGACTCCCCCGAGTTGCGAGATGAAGCCACGACGATCATTTTGTAAGTAAAGATTAAACCAGTTACGCCCGTAAACCTAATATTGTTTGTCACAGTAGGAACGCCTCACTGAACTACCGCTGTAAATAAGTCATGATAAGACCTAGCAGAGTTGCGGATCCTATAATGTAGGTTTGAGAGAAACCAACAGCAATGTAAAACAATGTCAACTAACATGCGGCTCACATCAGTCAGTGAAATGGTGGCAGCCTGAGACTTCAAAATCAGCGGACAATCGGAACATCACAACAGTCAAGCCAAATTAATTCACTCGGAACGGGGGCCGAAAAGGTCACATCACTACCGAGGACACAATTTTTAAACCTGAAAAAAGTAACTGAATATCACAGCATGTCAAGAAACTGAACACCCTGTACATACAGCCAAAGAAATTAGGTGAACTTTTACCCTAATTAGTGACACGTTTACTCAGGAGAGGACTAAAAACCGAATAAGCAGTTTTTATTTGGAATGAAGGACAAGGGATGGTGAACGGGTGAACAACGCATGGAGGAAAGTAAAAAATGGGATAAATTCAAAATATTGTGATGGTAAAAATTATCGTTCGGGATACAATACATTTAAAATACTGCCAAAAACTACGAAGCGATTGTTGACAAAGAATTTCTAAGTATCCTTTTGGTGAAACTGCCACAACAACACTGAATCTAAATGCAGTGTAAAGCGTACCGAAACTCGATGAATAATTGGGTCAAACTAGACGGTGTGACGATCAAACCAAAAGAGAAACTCAGGCCACGTACCCCATAACCTCCTAGGTCCTCCAGGTTGGGGTTGGAAGAAGGTTGGCATCTTTTTCCGAAAAAGTACCAGTTCTGGTACATTGCCACCCAACCGCTGCCTTGCGGTACAGGCTTTTGAGCCAAAGGCTTTGGTTGAGAACCCTAATCGTTCTCCTGTCTAGGTCTGGGCGTCCTGGCAGTATCTCAGCCCACACACAACCATGAATATTCACAACAATAAATCCATACTGCATCGGCCGTCTCGCAGTATAAACCGGGTCGTCCTATCTGCTGCATACAGCAGGGTGGATAGGGGAAAACATGCCACTGTCGAACCCTCCCCCAATGCTCTTTCAAATTTAGTCCCCAGACCCCTACCGAACCCCATTCCTAGTAATTGCTCCGCATGTCTCACAACAGATATAACTAATCATAGTAACGCTGTCCCGGCAAGTCACATATTTCACCAGTCACCTTCAGGCCTTCCTCGTTTATTGCATAGACAGGTCGACTGTTTTATTGAGGCCCAGTCTCCGTTAGGTGGCAGGTTTGCAATAGCATCACATCGCTCGAATAATAGAGGGCCACTGTTACAGCTGTGCGCTGATCATAAACTATTGTTAGCCAGCACTGGTTTTAGACATCGTGCGCATCACTGTTATACTTGGTGCCCTCCTTCTCCGAATTAGGCCTGGTCTCAGACAGACCGCACAGCTGTTAGTTATAAAGGGCGGGGCTCCACTTCGGGACTGTCGCTCTTATTGGAGCACATACTTCGATTCAGATCATGCGTTCGTACGTTGCCATTTCCCTCTCACTTGGTAGTTCTCATCCTGAAGATCCTAATGAGTGCTGGGCCCAAATCTCACAGAACATTCATGAAACAGGTGCTGTGGCATGCGACACGGGAGATCGTCGGTTAAACAAACATTACATCTCCGAGAAATCCTGGGGTTGCTTGATGCCAGACAGAACACTCCCCCTGGCAATACACATAACACGTTTAGGAGAGATATCCGTGGGAAGCTGGAGCGTCGCACAATCGCTGATTGTGAGGCTTAGCTAATGGAAACCGCTTTTGCTTCAAAAAAACACCGGCACACTCTTCAACCTTATCCGTGCTACCGGTCCCAAACGACAGTCTGTCAGTGAAGCTA
>LOND01002320.1:58864-69375 GCA_014220965.1 Paragonimus kellicotti
AGAGGTTTCAGATCGTTGGTTTGGTATGACCTTTGCACTTTCCAGGTGCAAGGTTTCGTCGCAAGACTGGCAGGACTCTGCGCCTACTGTCGTCCCTAATGACGGACCAAAAATACAAATGCCCTGGGAAATGCATTAGCACTGGTGGAATTTCAAGAGACAACAAATCGTACGGCAAAAATGGTAGAAATTTCTAGTAAATTACGCTAGCTGTGATGCCGGTATGATCACGTATTGTGGTGGAGGGCCGTGTCTAATGCAACTTCACGAATAGTCTTACTGTACTGTTGCTAAACCTGGTGCGTTTGTGAAGATGCTCACAACATTCGTTTTCGACCATTGGTGGCTGCGAGGTACAACAGATGTGGAATAGGAACACCACGTCAATAATGATGAACTTATACGATGTGTCTTCGGGACGGGCAATCTATCGACCGTTGAGCATCAGAATCTCGTCCCACAGAGGTTTAACTTAGATACATTTTACGAAGGCAAATCCGCCGCGTGCCACAACGTGTTTTGTTTACAAGTAGTGGGTTAGGGTGGAAGTGGCAGTCCACTGTCTCACGTATGATTTCGGTCCGGGATTAAAAACACCACTCGATACTGAGTAAGCGCTCACAAAGATGCACCCCATGACTTACCCGACTTCTTTAAATCAGACACTTTTGATACGGTCGAAGTCATACAAGAGCACCTTACGGAATTTTGTAGACAGCAATGAGTGAAGTAGTAATTCACTTTTAATCGTCCCGAGCAATACGCACGATCCTTGGGTAAACGTCCTGGATGCTCAGAAAAACCCTATTATGGACCATGTACTTCAAGCCTACGCCGTCACTGACTTCTGTTTTACGCTGTACCACACAGCGTCCCCAACCAAAAGTGTTTAATGTCCTTTGGACTCCAGCCAGGAAGCTGAGAGCGCCATACTGAGGTAAGCTTCACAGTGAGTGTCTTCAAACCATGGACTTAAGTCGTACGTTACCTCCGGGCTGCCGCTTCCAGCCTAACCCACCACTCGCAAACAAGGCACGATGTGGCAGGCGGTGAGTTGGCATTCGTAAGATGTGGCCAAGCCAACGAAGCCTGTGAGACGAGATCAATATGCTTAAGGGTCGACAGGGTTTATCCGCTTCCGAAGTCACGTCCGTGATTTTCATCACTGCAGACACAGAGATTTTACCAAACGTCGCTAAGGCCTTGAAAGTACCGACGGTTGAAAACGGATACTCTGCAAAAATCCGCCGGGCAAATAGACCAGGTTTCACAGCCGCACAATACACGTTAAATACATATTATTCTGCATTGCCTACACAGGACTAAATCACTTACATACGGTTA
Source organism: Paragonimus kellicotti (assembly GCA_014220965.1). Taxonomy (NCBI): domain Eukaryota; kingdom Metazoa; phylum Platyhelminthes; class Trematoda; order Plagiorchiida; family Troglotrematidae; genus Paragonimus; species Paragonimus kellicotti. The sequence continues at coordinate 60,209 of LOND01002320.1, forward strand.
AACAGTACGGCAATCCAGATGACTCACCTCCCCATATCGCGACGCGGTTAACAGAACTTGGCCGCCGTGGTTTGGGACAAAGCAGATATCTGAAACCCACACAGGAACCTGTAACTGCAATGTGGTCGGCCGGACGTTCTTTGCGCAAAAAATTGGACAATCAGACTTTTCTAAATCCCAAATGGTAAGATTAGTGTTCTTCCCTCCAACAGCAAGAAAGTTCTTTTCCAGTCGAGCAGCTGAAACGTTTCCGGAAGCCTGCAACTCTGACTGAGATCATGTATGATTAAAGTACACCAACGAACCAGTCTGCAAAATTTCTTTGGATCATAGATTCTGACGTCCCCTCCGTTATAAACTACACAGAGCATACTGTCGGTGTGAAGCAGATATACACATCATACTTGTCAGCCGTTAGCAAGGAGGTGACACCCGTATTGTCACCAACATCCTCAACAACCCTGGAGCATTCACCATCATCAAGCTCTTGTTTAAAAATTATACCGCTCCTAGTGCCAACAAGGATCTGAAGGATCAGCAGCTCAGACTAAAGTTCAAAACTACCGATTCCGCGGAATGCCAACAAATGGCGGATATACGTTGATGTTCGATGTGCGAAATTGATACCGGTGTCTTATCTTGAAGATTGAAACCTTGGATGATATATCATACTTACGGAATTATGAATTACCCTTGACGAGACCGACTTCCGAAAAGTACACAACAGGAGGAACAGGCATGCAACCTCAGACGATATTCGCGCACTGGTCAAGGTCATACGTTCGGTTCAAGAAGACTGGAGGTGCTGCTGTCGCTTTATAACGAGTATGTGAAGCCACCTGTGGAAGACTGTGTGCATACCTGGATTCTGGATATCGTAACAGACACGAATATACTTTAAAAAGTTCAGAAATATTTTACAAGGCTGCTGGATGAAATGCGAAGCAACAAATGAAGACAGAATGAAAAATTAATCTCTGATAGCTGGAAACAGTGGTGGTGTTTTTCGCAGCTAGAGTTGAAATTTCAGGTATCAGGGTGTTTGCCGGGCTTGGCATTCAAGCGGCAAACGTTTCATCAACGAATGAGAGGATATTTTCAGTGCGTAATTGTTTTAGAGTATGAGTGGCTTGTCCGCACTTATACAGCGGTATTAAGCTGCCCTTCTGACCTGAATTCTGATTGGTCACTTTCTGTTGTTCTGACCATTGACCTGAATTATCATTGGCTGCTTCTTATTGCATTTGAACTTTGGCCTGATGCCCGACTGGTTACGTGCTAGATCTCTCGAAACTTTAATCTGCAGTCTGGTTGACTGCTTCTTGATACTGTTGAAATTTCATCCCGAGCATGATTGGTCGGACTTTTCCGTTTGACAGGCCGGTCCACTTTTTCGTTTTTCGAGAACGATCTGTTCGGTCATCCATTGTTCCGTTTTGATCACTGGTCTGACCCCTTCAGGTTGCACCGTTCGTGTTTTCTGGCATTTAGGCTTGGCGGTGTTTACATCTCCTCAAGTCCCTGGTTCCCACTGGCCCATGGATATCGTCCCAGCTGCAAATGTTTGTTCGTTTACCCAACCGATGAATACCAAGTTTCCATTAATTCACTTACATGTCTGGTGTTTGCCTGAGTAGGGACTTCTGTGATATTCAAGTTGACGGTGTGCCCATTCTAACCCTCGTGGATGACTATCAAAGAAAACTGGTCGTGTTTCTTGATGGCCATTTCTTGTTCATGAATTCGTGTTGATAATTTCCGTCTTGTTTATCCGACCCAATGTTGTTCTCAGTCACTGCACTGAATTTTGCATATATCGTCTCTTCAGTCGGCGGGTTTGTGTTGTTCCCTTGGTTTAGATTGTACTCTTCACAATGTTGTCGTTGGTTTGTACGCTAGCATGATGCTGCGTGCTTCCATGAATCTTGCAGTCATATCTGATATGGCTTTGATGTATGACAGTAGAATTCATTTGGTTGATGGTTCCGTGTAGCTTGGATCTCTCTCTTGCAGCAAACTCCGTCCGATGAAATCTTGCGGGTATCCGTTGCGAAGAACTACTCGACACGAGTATTTTTCCTCCTTTCTTTGGAGCTCTGTGGCACAGCATTGCGTTTCAGCTGTTTCAAATATAAACAAATCCGTATTAGCCACGCCCTGTTCAATTGTTTTGAGTCTTTACAATGGGAAGATAAACTCGTCGGTATCTGTAGTACCTGTGAATTGCGGCCGGATGACATCGATAGCTAAACCACCTCAGATTTTTGTCTGGCGGCCATCACAGTTGTTCATGGAATTGAAGGCTTTTGCTACTCTCGTCGTCATAACACTGTGCACTCTGAGCAGCCCATTGGTTCAATGAATTGGGCAATATCTGGATCAAGCTGCTTCGTACGAGAAGATGAACTATACTAAGCCGAATACCCCTGGCCTTCAACAAATTCAACAGGCGATTCATAGTATATGGTTATATATTATAATCAATTTTTGTACGATTTTTATACACAGTTTTGTTAGCCTCGTCTGCACCCTTGTTTGATGGCATCATCTTGACTTTTGGACTCGAATGGCAACAAAAATGAACCGAAGTTTCTGCATATCGTTTCCATCCTCTCCATTTGTGTTGAGTTTTGGCTGGTGGAGTAATTGTACAGCAAATTTTAACTCCGTGTATCAACGTTTTCCACCCTCCGTCGCATATGTAATCATCCATCCGACGTCATCTGAATCTGTTCCTCAGTGCTGCTCTTTTTGCCGTGGTGACCTGTCCCGCTCAACAGACCTCGATTTCTCAGTGAATAGTTCCATTTTTATTAACGCATCTCTTTCGAATGAAGCCAATGCAGACATAAATGAAGGCGCAAAAGTGGGAAATGGGGATTAACAAACTGCGCGACAGCAAGTTTCCACAAGTAAGCGATACCAATATTTAGTAATACATCGAGGTTAACGATCGAGGGAGAAGTGGTTCGTCGTGTGCGTAATTCGAATGGTCGTGTCAGCGTTTGCATGAAAGACCACGAAGGTTTCGAGGGTCAGAAGAAGAGGGGTCAGCGATAGGGGAATAGACAGACATGGAACATGGCCACCAACTTTCCATCAAACACAACAGTCGTCGACCACTCAATGTACATGGTTGACTTAACACCGGACCCCAAAACCAGCATGGTTTTTATATCATGGCCGGGTTCCATTGTTCCTGAAGTCTACTCGCTGGCCACACCAATACCATCCGCCACTTAGAGGAGGCACATGAATCTTGTGTCTCTCCTAAACGTGCAATTGTCTGTGTTCAGCTAAACCCGCATTCGTAATTGTCCGCATTCTTCACTACTCTACTCACCAGGGCCTTGAACCATGCGCCCACTGGTCGAGAGACCGCAATCAGCAGGACGAGGTCACCAACCTCCTCGTCTCGTCCAACCTCCGTCCACTTATCTTACGCCTGGATGGAGGGAATGTACTCCTTGATGCGGCGTTTCCAAAACATACTAGACAGATGTTGAGCCTGTCGCCATCTTTTCTCGTATCTTTCTAGCAGTGTGATGTGAGTAAGCGGCAAGACCGGGTTTGGTTTTGAGAACAACAAATCGTCTGGTCGTAAAACTGAGGGACCGTTCAGGTCATCGTAGACTAGAGCCGAATCTACGTCACTTAGGACCCTCTCAACCTCAGTTAATTGCATGCAGTGAGCCTCGTCCGATACCACTTGCTACCTTACGACAGTTTGCTTGACTCGTCGAAATGTGCGAATCATGCGCTTCCATGTTCCACCTTAGTGATTAGCAGCGGGGGGATCAAAGTGACAACCGATACCACGAACTACCAGAGTCCGATGGATTTTGTCTTAATCAAAGGCAAGTAATTTCCCTTTCATGTTTGATTAAGCGCCTATGAGGTGCAACCCGTCATCGCTGTAGGTAACTTCCGGCACACCTTGACGGCCAATCAACTTTCCTAGGGCCATTAAAGGGGGGTTTGTAGAAATCGACCGTGCTGCTCCCGAATATATATAGCTCTTATCCTTAAACAAGTAAAGAGGGCCATATCTGTCACGAATGTTCCCTTCAATCCGAACCTCCAGTGATCCAAAATAGTCCACGCCACACGTTGTAAACTGGGCATCACCGGCCGTTGTGTGATTAACGGGAAAAATGGCCATCACTTGGCATGGTTTTGCTGACGGCGTTGTGCACTTCAAACAATTTAGCAGCACGCGGCACACACTAGCCATGCTCTTGACAATCCAACAACTTCCCTCGAATGGACGATAAAACCTGACCAGCCCCCATGTGACCTTCATTCTCATGATGGTGTCTGATAGCCGTATCCGTAACAACCCCACGGGATGGCAGATCAACATTCCAGCGCCATGAGACAGCTCGGTTGAGGCCCTTTCACCGAGACACAGGGCACCGTTTACGGCGACGAGTTTTAGTCGGGCCATCGTGCCCCGTCGGCTTTTGAAGTGTGATGTACATTTCTCACTAGGGATGCTCTACCGCTCCAGACGAACAATGGATTCATACGGCAGATCCAGTTCAAACTTGCGCAAGGAAGCCATCATGATAGAATGTTGTCGACCGGCTCTAATGCAAACTCCACGGGAGTGCGAAAGCTGCGATCAGTTGTGGCTGACGTTCGGTCGATATGGTAAACAAAATCCCTTACTACCCATCAGAAATAAAATGATTCATGAGATCCACCAACCACGATACCGCACAAAGTAGGGTGTACCAGTTTGAATACCGTGGAACCGGCCTCACGTACCATTGCGTGCTGCTGACGCTGACTACTGCCAGCACCTTCCTTAATTCCAGCCCCTCAGCTTGAAGCTGTTTGGGCTGCTTGCCGGGTGGTCACGAATACTCAAGTCCCTTAGAAGTGTCGAGTCATTCAGCCACGCGTATATATTTCGATAAAAAGCACCAGAGGTTCCTCGCAAAGCTACGTTCGTCGGAATTCACTCGGGCGGAACGTGTCGCTATTGACAGCGCTGGGTATAGTTGCCAATACGATCAGCTATGAGTGTGACGAAACGACAGGATGTTCTTTTCAATTAGCCCAACGCAGTGGCTGAGTCTGTCCAAAGATTTCCTCTATGTCTGAGGACAAGGTTACTAAACCCTTTCGGAACCGTAACAAAACCGCGCTGAGTTGTTCGTCGCGACTGGCTCTCGCAAGGATGTCCTTGTTCGAGGGGATCATTGTATTCCGCCGCGCAATCGAATACTATACGTATCTTCCCAGGCTTACTGGGATTCAACATCGGGTGTTTGGGTAGATACCACCGGCGCGGGGTCCTATTCCTACTGGTGTCAACTTTCGATATACAACCCGTAGGCACAGATGCCCTAATAATCGCATCATATTCACTTGCCAATCCGTTGTCTTGATAAAGTTTCTCATCCGGTAAATTCGGACATTTCTGACAAGCCCATCGGTCATCAGGAAGACTCACACTGTCAGACCGCCACGACGAGCAAACCTCGTGCCAAACATCCTCCAGCGTAGCAGTGCACTCTACAATACACGTGGCCAGTTGATCATCAAGGAAGCTAATCACGACATGAGACAATCAGTGCTGGGCTAACTATATGCCAACCATACGATGAGCAAATCGTTCTAGCTCAGAACCATTCGAACAAAGAATTCCAGCCGTGCCGTTTGTAGAGTGTGACATGGAGCCTCGCGAAGTCCAACCAAAGATGGGTTTCACAGCCTATGGCTGACACTTGATTCCTCCCTGCCAACCTACCGCAGAAACCGTCCCAGCCTTTCGCATGGAATCGAGGGGAATGGCCCTGGGTTTTCGGCCCCTGATTATGTTCCGGATGACCCAGAGTACTGGCTAGCGCAGCTTGAGCTGCAGTTCCAGTTAGCGCGCATTACTAGCCAGACTGCCAAGTTCACATACTTGGCTGCTGCGATGCCGATGTCGCTGGCACCCTTTGTCAGGGATTTAGTGATTAGGCCACCTTGGGCATGGACTTCCTGAAGCATTTTGGGTTAGTTGTCGACGCAGGTCATCACAAGCTCCTAGATCCTCTGACGAGTATATCTACCGTAGGCACCATTTCCTCGACGTCTGTCCTCAGCCCGCTGCTTGCTGAACCAAGCGGTGATGATAGATACCGAGCAGTACTGCGTGAATTCACAGAATTGACCCGTCCATCGAACGAGCTACCTGCCGTCGTTACGGACGTGGTACATCACATCAAGACGAAAGGCCCACCAGTTTTTCAACGACCACGAAGACTGGCACCAGACAAACTGCGCATTGCTCGTGCCGAATTTCAACACATGCTGGACATGGGTATAATTCGCCCTTCCGATAGCCCATGGGCATCTCCTCTGCACATGGTGCCAAAGAAGACGGAAGGCGATTGACGCCCTTGTGGAGACTACCGTGGATTGAACAATGCTACTGTTCCAGATAGGTACCCTGTACCACACGTCCACGATCTAACTACTAGTCTCGCGGGGAAAACAATTTTCAGCAAAATTGACCTCGTCCGTGCCTACTACCAGATACCGGTAGCACAGGAGGATATACCCAAAACAGCTATCACTCCATTTGGTCTGTTCGAATTTTTGCGCATGCCTTTCGGTCTCCGTAACGCTGCACAGACGTTTCAACGCCTGATTAATGAAGTCACCCGTGGATTAGACTTCGTTTATGCATACATAGATGATATCCTCGTGGCTAGCTCTTAACCGGAAGAGTATATCATCCACCTGCGGACGTCGATTCAACGTCTGGCGTCATACGGCCCTACTGTCAACAGAGCTAGGTCCGAACTTGGTCTAGCCACGTTGAAGTTTTACGCTACAGTATCTCGGAAGTAGGGCTAAACGGCTCGATTCTAAGGTTGAGGCTTTTCGATACGTGTCCACTTCCCGACACAATTCCCAAGCTCCGCCGCTTCAATGGACTTGTGAATTACTATCGTCGATTTATTCCCAACTGCGCCAAGCTTATGCAGCCTTTGACTGATTTGCTTCGGGTAATAAACGTACTTTGCACAAAAGCTCCGCAGCCACTACGGCTTTCGCCACCTCAAAGGAGGCACTCGCCTCTGCAGTCGTGTTGTACTTCCAACAACCGGGTGCACCAATCAGCATTGCCGTGGACGCATCGGACGCAGCCGTAGGTGCGGTGCCACAGCTGGCGGCTCTGGATGCACGGCAGCCGATTGCATTCTTCTCTCAACGCCTCAGTGATACTGAGACGCGATACAGCACCTTTGGTCGTGAACTCTTAGCTGTGTATAGGGCTGTGCGCCATTTTCGTCACGCACTCGAGGGCCGTGATTTCATTATTTTCACGGACCACAAACCTCTCGTGTATGCTTTGCGGAATTACTCCGATAGACATTCACCTCGAGAAACTCGACAGCTGGACTACATAGCCCAGTTTTCTACGGACATCCGCCATGTCTCCGGAGCCGCAAACATCGTCGCGGATAATTTATCACGAATGCAGCCACCGACCCGATCTCACATCGCAACATAGCTGCACAGCAACAGTCCGATTGCACGTTTATGGATGATCTAAAACGCACGAATCTACGCATTGTCACAGTGCCATTGAACTCTTCGACTGGTACCATTGTATGTGACAATACGCTGGGATACCCCAGACCAATCGTGCCACATTCGTTACGAAGAGCAGTTTTTGAAGCGCTGCATAACCTGTCACACCCAGGGATACGTGCATCACTACGACTGATCGCAGGATCGATTCGTCTGGCCTAACATGAATCGGGACGTGCGGCACTGGGCCCGTTGCTGCCTTGCATGCCAACGTTCCAAGGTCAACCGACACACGAGCAGCCCGCTGGGAACATTTTCAACTCCCGACGATCGTTTCGAACATGTCCACCTGGATCTCGTCGGGCCACTTCCACCCCTCCAGCCTACGTTCACTTACTCACGTGTGTTGACCGTTTCAGTCATTGGCCAGAAGTCCATACCGTTGTCCAGACCCATCAACAATATCTGTCGCTCGCGCTTTTGTCGAGCATTGGATCGCACGTTTTGGTTGTCCGTCCACCATTACAACCGATCGCGGTACCCAATTCGAATCAGCCTTATTTTCACAACTGACCAAGCTGTTAGGCGTGCACCGAGCACGCACCACAGCATGTCACCCGCAAGCGAATGGACAGCATTTCCATCGTCAGATCAAAGCTTCATTAGATGCTCACGAGCGGGTGGATTGGATAGAAGCTTTACCGCTATTTCTACTCGATATTCGCAATCGCGTCAAAAATGACAGCACGACCCAGCGTCACTCGTCTACGGTCGTCCTCTCAACATTTCCGGCTGACATCTTTCAGCCGTCAAGCGAAGCTGTTGTCGACGCCCGAAAATACGCCAACAGACCAACCAATTACATGCGGTCGCTACAAGCAAGTGCTACACGTATTCAACAGCCCTCGTCTTACGTTCCTAAAGAACTCAGCACTTGTGAGTTCGTATTTCTGCGAACAGACTCTGTCAAGAAACCGCTGCAGCAACCGTATAAAGGACCTTTTCGTGTCATTAAACGGTCTGCAAAAACTTACGTGATCGACAGTTTCGGTCAACACCTCACGGTCTCCATTGACCGCCTTAAACCTGCTTTCACCGACTCACTCCCGAGTTTGACAACACAAGCATCATCCGAGCTGTCCTCGTCTACTTCAACCTCCAACTCAGCCCCGGCGTTGCCTTCCGCATCCGTTCCCGACTTTCTCTTCCTCCTCTTCTCCTTCCCCAACCCACGATCAGTTCAGAGGGGCGCGTCCATTTTCCCACGCGTTACCTCGAACAGTTCACTTTTTTTCCTAATTCGCACTTGCTGTGCAGTTGATAATTTATCATGTGCGTCATGCGTTTGTCGACCAGCCACTAACAGTTTTTCGTAGGTACAATTTCCTGGTCTATTGTGCACAGAAGACACCTGGACTTAACTGTAAATATCCTCAGGCGCTTCAAGACGCGTTACGGTGGGTATCTGCCTTTTCTCTAACATACAGGTACTTCACCTTTTCTTATTTCTAGGTCTAACGCGATGCATAGCAGCAGTTGCTGGGCCCAAGGAGAACAACCTTGAACGCCGTAGCACTCTGTGTCCTCCGCAATGAGAAAATCACACCCCCTACCACATCATCAGGAGGCGT
>LOND01002321.1:2810-16470 GCA_014220965.1 Paragonimus kellicotti
AGTGGTCCTCATGACCCTCCTCTGGGGCTGCAACCGCGACGTCACCGCTTGTGCGTACGTCAACGTTTCTACAGGACGTTTGACATGCAATCTCGGTGTCGCAATTTGCGACCTCTGCACCCCTGCTAAATTCCGCTTTTTGGGGGTGTTTGAGAGTTTTCACCCACGGAAAATTTGACTTTCTTACCTGCTGAATGCAGGGTTTGAAGAGGAGCATTGTGCGCGGCTTGCTGGGACCACTGATAAAAGTATCCAGTGGGGCGGGCCAAAGTAATGCTTTCTGAGTCGCAGGAGGCGGCCCCAACAGGCTCCCATTATTACGAATTCTTGGAAGAAAGAACTTTCTGCGGGGCCTTTTGGTGGATTTTGGCTTAGGTAACTCGTGAAACTGCTTTTGTGCAGTTTCCGTGTCTTTGACACTTGCGCCCGGGCTTGGGGCGTCAGTCGTTGGGGTGGCGACTACAGAAACAGCGTCCTCACTTTCCGGCACTGGCACAAACGCCTGGGTGGATACTGGAGCAGACACTACGACCTTAGTCTCCAGTTGTAGCTTCCGGTCAGCCATAATTAGTGACTTAGTCTTAACCTGCTGCTCACGCTTAGCCCTCTCTTGTCGACATCGATCGAAAGATACGCCTTTCAGGAGGGCGTTGGCAGATTTCAAAGTCACTGTTTTCTCCACGACCATCTCAGGAGTGAGCGTGGCTGGCAAGGTTACCAAAAGGCCAAGGGACTTTTGGTTGTCTTAGCGCGCAGCCTGCTCGCAAGTACGAGGTTGGTGACGTCCGGGGAGAATGAGGAAGCTAAGACTGTCCTAGCTAGCTCAGTTGGAGAAGACTTTGTGGGGAAGCGGCCCCATAAGACAACTCTCCTTTCTCTGAGAGCTCTCTCTTTCATGTTGGCGGCTGCCTCCTCTATTTGTGCAGTTGACAGGGCAACTGCCTTCTTGGTGATTGCAACACCAGGGAGAGCAAGCGCTATGTACTCATTCAGAGACTGGAGTTCCAACTTCATTTCAGACAGAGTCCGTTGGAACTCCTCCACCCTACTCCCCATAGAAGAAATAGAAGGACATACGGTGCTAAGAAGAGCTCCGCATTTGCAGTCGCAGGTTTTCTGCGTCGCTCCACTTTTCGCGGTGCGTGCGTGACTAGTCGTCGGCAAAACTGCGCATTTGACTGTCGTCAAACCTGCAGCTCATGCAGATAAAATGAAGAGCTGAAGAGGCAAGCTGCTTGTACTGGTCTTCGTTGAGGCCAGTGCATTTAAAGTGGTACCACTTCTGGCACTTGGAGCACTGCATACCGTTCTGTACGGACATCTTGCACCCGTACCGGCCGCAAATGCTTACCGCCTCAGTCGGGGTTTGTTGAGTCCCAGCACTGCTAGATCTAGCTCGAGTCATTGTCAGTAAAAACAATATAAACGGATACAGTATAAAACGGATACGATATAACCCAAAAATTCAATATTTAATGAATTGGTATGTTATTCGGTAACGAATAACAGTAATCGTATATAACTTTTTGATGCGCAGGGCACCAATAGGACAAAAAATATAGTCAGACAATGACAGCGAGAAAATTTGAATCAAATTTCGAGTTACCCGCCGTTGAAGCGCTTGGAGATTTGACGGGGCTGGTAGCTCTTTCAATGGTCGGAGACGTTCCGGATCCGGTTTAATGACACCTTTTGAGAGTTCATAACCCAATAATTTGATGTTGCGCGTCCGCATAACACTTTTTTGTTCATTAAGAGTGATTCCGTACTTGCGAGCGGTGTTGAAGAATTGTGAGATTACGGTCCTGTCTTCGTTTGAATTGCCGCAGATAGTCAGATTGTCCAAGTAGGCGAAGGTCCCAGACAATTTCTCTCGTTGGATGATATTGTCGATAGTACGCTGGAACGCTGCCACACCATTGGTGACGCCGAAGGGAATACGAGTGAATTGATAAAGACGGACGGCGGTTTCAAAAGCAGTGCTTTCTTCCGTCTTGACGGTTATCTGATTATACGCACTGTGAAGATCAACAGTAATGAACACTTCATAATGAGAAATTCTCACAATAAGGTTGTCTATCTGTATAGTCGTTCGGGTAGTCGTCTAGTTAAGTGAACTGATTGATTGTCTGGCTGTAGTCCACTACCATTCGACGCTTCTGCCGTTCGTTAGACGTCACCAAGACTTGGGCTCTCCAAGGTGAGGCAGAAGGTTCAATAATCCCGGCGTTCAACAGTTTTTCAGTTTCAGACTTGATAAAGAGTTCATCGGATAAACAATAGCGCCTGGATTTGGTGACCACTGGCTGACAGTCAGGCGACAGATGTTGAAACAGAAATAGCAAACATGTTGCAAAGTGAAAATGGTGGTTCAAAGCCAGAAAAAGTTAATCCGACACATTTTTAAGAAAGTCATGTCTAGTAATACATCAGTACACAGGTTGTTGAGAAGTGACAGTTTGATAGAGTTGTATGACAGTTGTTTGAAACGAATAGAAACGAAACAGTGACCGAGTGTGAAACTGGACAAACTGGTAGATGCATCAATTGTACATCAATTATATTTCGTCGACTCATTGCAGTTCGGGAGGAAATCATAAGGGTTTCGCCCTGGGCGGGGTTGTATAGATCACATTTTTACCCTTCGTCAAATTCTGGAGCAGCGTCATGTGTACCGCCGGCCAACAATCGCCGTATTCCTCGACTATAAAGGTGCGTTTGATTCGGTGGACCGATCTACACTTTTAGAGTCGCTTAAACGTAGGGGTGTACCGACTAAGTATGTGAACATACTGTCGGCGCTTTATTCCCATACTTCAGCTCAGGTTAGGGTTTACGGCGAAGTATCTGACAGTTTCAGCACCAGGAGCGGCGTACGTCAAGGCTGTCCCCTTTCACCATTTTTGTTCAATTTCGTCATAGACGAAATAATGGAGGACTGTCTGCGGCACTCAAAGATGCCGGCGTGGACCTCCTACCTGGTGAAAGACTGACTGATCTTGATTATGCTGACGATAAGGTATTGCTGTTTGACAACTTTCAAGCGGCACAAACAACACTGGACGCTATTTCGCGTTCTGCGGAATGCGCTTTGCAGCCTCAAAATGCAAAGTGCTTCTGCAAGATTGTTGTGATTACGTAGATTTAATGTTAGCTAATGCTGGCGCAAGGTGCGAGGTGGACAGATGATGACCTGGCGTAGACAAATGAAATCGTTCACGAAGGGGTTGGTCACTGTAGGTCGGGTTCGTCTCCCGGGCTGGGGCCCTCGCGACTCACAGAGTCGGTGGCTTGAGACGTTAGGTGAGATGGCGGCTAATCGAGCTCAGTGGCGTGAATGTGTCGTTGTTTGTCCGAGTTGTCTGTGAAGTGAGTGCACTTAATGATGCGGGGCAGTGAAAGCCGTAAGGAAGCTGTCTTGCTGATGACGCCTTACTTTCACTTACAGCTCGGTTGTTTGTTTGCAAGGTGTAGGCACCTTGATGTTGTATGTTTGAATATAGACGTAGCTATTTTTAGTAGTTAGGTCCCCTTCCCTCTGTTTTCTTCTTTCTTCCTATATAAGTTTTTTTTTTCCTTTGTTCTTCGTGGTTGTGTGGCAGTCAAGCATCAGTGTGAACCACTGATGTATTGCTGTCTATGATGATGATGATGATGATAAATGCCGTAGTGGTCCTTTGACAGGAAGAATGGATTTCCCATTTATGTGCCCGAACAACAGAATGAGATATGTAGCTTTCCGAACTGCCTGTGTCAATGAGAGCCTGTAACCGAATACCGTTCACGTAAATCTCAACGACAGCATCTGACAAGCACGCGGGAGCCGCTGCAACTGTGATAGACGATAATACAGATTCCGATATTGCAGCAGAATGTATAGTCTTAGAAGACTGACACACCCGTTCGTAGTGCCCTTTCTTTCCACAGCGTTTGCAGACAGCATCACGAGCTGGACACTGCCTTCGCGGATGCCGACGTAATCCACAGAAATAACAAAGAGCCGTTCTGTTTTGGAAAGTTGCCTGTGGCTGCCGTACATTCGATGTCATATGCCTTTGGGACGAGCGTTTGAGGGTACTCAGTAGCTTGTGGGGACATGGTGCAGGAGAGTTGTTGATTGTAAGAGAGTGATTGCTGTTGGGCTAGTTCCAATTGTCTAGCTACATCGAAGGCTGAAGTGAGGTCCAAGGATTTATATTCGAGTAGTCGCTGACGAATAGAATGAGAGTTCAAACCACGAATGAATGAATCACGAATAAATTCTTCACGATACAATTCAGCAGACTGCTTGGAAATCACAGTCCGAGGCCAACGTTTTGAGTTTCTGAAGGAATTCGCTCAGACTTTGCCCGTTCTCTTGCTTAGCAGTGGATAGGACATGCCGAGCAAAAATTGTATTTTTTGGTTGAATGTAGAGATTCTGGAGTGTACACATGGCTGTTCTGTGGGATTTCATCAGAGCAGAAAGAAGACATATGCGATATGTTAACATTTCATTTACTCTCATCAGTCGCAAACGTAAAACATGCCAGTTATATACATCATATAGATAAGGACAAACAGGGACTAGACACGCCTACAAGCACACCAATTATTATGTAATCACGACCATGGCAACCCGATAGGTTGCCTCAACCACTTTTGTGCACATAACGTCGGCGGTAAGTTCGGATGAGCATCGTGTAATACAGTTCGTTGTCGTGTGATTGACGCCATTTGAGTTTTTGACTGAGTAAGTTGTGTGCATGACTTACTGGGCCTCCGGCTCATGCTTGTCGGTTTTTGTTACCATTCCAGATTTCCGTTGGCCCTCGTCCTTCAGAGAAACGCTGTTCCTCAGTGCCTCCACTCCGCTGCACGTTACAATCGCTTCACAGAAAGCTAATAACTTCAGGTTTCGATTGCGCAACAATATTTTGAATGAGTTTAATGGGTCAACTTGGTGACCTGTTGTCATGATGTGTTTAGCAATCGATGACGTTGGATTTCGAGCCGTCAGTGCACCAAGTTGAGGCTGGTGCATCATCTGTTGTTTCAACCACTTCGGGATGTGTTCGGCGACTCGCTGTGATAGTTGTTCTGTAGGAGTCACATTCCGCGATGTGTTTGTATACAGATGAACTGACATAATTAACGAGAGTAGCCAATGCGTCTAGTTTCAAGCGATTTTGCAGCAGAAAGGAAGTTCTTGAATGTTTTCCACAGGTGCAGCCGCCAATCGTTTGCGGTGGGCTAATGAGGGTCGACTTCGAAACGATCAGGGCGCAAGATACGATCAGCCGTTTTACAATTTGTGATGATTCGAAACGTACGTTCAACAGACTGTTACTAAGAGAGAATGTGAGTTGCCAGAACGATAGGCTTTATTCAACTTGTAAACAAGCCATATAGCTGCAATGCAAAATAGAGAACGTGATGAGCGATGAATAATGCAGACGAATGAAAAGATACAAGTGCATAACAGGAAAGCCAATCTGCATTGTCTGACCACAAAAGCTGGTATGTGTTTGATCATGGTTGTTTTCATAACTTAATCCGTATCGCATGAAATGACAGTACAAGCAGCGTGGCAGGAAAACTGAATATACCATCCTTTGACAAAACAATAAAACGGTTGTTGTCGGTCATCTATTTTATAGGTCATGATAGCACTTGCCACCCCCGGCACTGTTGGTCGATATCATTAGTGGTCGGTTAAGTTGCAACTTGGTCAGGCAGCAACGTGGCCAGAGATTATTCGACTCGTGACTGTTCTTTTGAGGAATCGATTGCGATTTTGAGAACTAATAATCGCCCGCTTAAGTGATTGGAACTGCTGCCAAAATTGACAGTGCTTAGTAGCTATGTGCATACGGACACAGCTACTCACTAGCTTTTGTCTACTGCTTGTCATCTTTCACAATTTTCCTCGGCGTATGCGATAAATGGTGGTTTAAGCTACAGTACAGTCTGGTCAAACTAAAGACCGAATGTGCGTACACGTTATGTATTAACTGTGCTAGATGTACAGTCATTCAGCTTGTCTTCTGTTAACTTTTCGCCAAGTCTGCTTTCCATCCCTTGCTTAACCATCTTCCGCTGTATCCTCACATCGCAGATTCCGGGTAGAAGTCGGTTTACTTTTATATTTGCAAACTAGGTCGGCTTCTTTCTACCATCTGGTCTTTTTCAGCCGAAAGGGTACAGTGTATTGTGTTATCCGTCTGTTTTTAGCGAGTCTAAACTGTGAACAACGTAAGCGCCCGGTCGCAAACCGTAGGTGTGCACATTGGCCGATTGCGCGATCTAATATGGTATACAATGCCCTTCAGTTGTCGCCTGCGTGTCTTTTACAAATGTACGGAATTACAGTATGTGTGGTCGTCGCACAATAATCCGGATTTCGAACGGACCCGATTGATGCCTTCTCTTGTGCCACTTGTGATCGATCAGTTGACCAACGCGCGTCCTTGGTGTATGCAGACACGTTTCTGATATCCGGAAATCGGCTTTTTGGAGGAACGCGGATGACTGTGAAAGCGTGTTGTAATTGTTAAGGTGGGGGCTAATTGGAATTGTTTCAGGTAATCTGCCTCTTAAGAATGGTAGTTGGAGATACCTCATCTAGATCCTCTGGCACAAGTCCTAATTCATGGTAATGGGTTACAATTTTGTTGAAAGATCTCACCCTCGGCTGACAAAGTAAGTCTGATTCGTTTGCACACACTAGGTTACGGAACCATTCCGTAGATAAAGCCTAGGTGTGTGATTTCGATTATTGATCTGTAGTGGATGCGTGCATGTCACATCTATCTTTTGAATAACATAGTGCTTCCAGACTTTGTGTCAGAGTTCTTCGAACATTTGGGGTGTTTTCGTTTAAAACTGTCTTCTCAATCCTCCTATCCCATTCGGACCACAATAGTGCTGAAGCTGTGAAAATGTTTTTCTTTCTGAACCCGTATACGATCGTCCTTCAACCCACGTCCTCTCACCTGTGGTTGACTGACTGCTTATCAACCTATGTGATAGCTGTATCTATATGGCCGAGAGCTCTAACCAGCATTACCTTCCCGAGCAGAGAGTGCCAATGGTTGACCACCATGACGCTGCGACTCCAGGGATCGTCATTTGTCCCATTTTGGTCCCGTACCGGTAGTCTATTTTTAACTAGTAGCCATAGGTTGCGTGCCCCATGTTTCCTCTGATTGCCGGAAAACAGGCAGTGGCGAATGGACTGTCGATGCCGACCATTTGCTTGTGACCTATTACAACGTGTTTTTCCCTGATATATGTACTTGAACATGGTTCTCAGTCTTGTTAGTGTTGTGTTGTCTTCCTCCACTGTTTTTTTTGTATGGGTTTTCATCGTTTGCTTTTGACTCTTGCAGCATTATGTCCATTTATACTCAACCGGAATCAGTAACTCCTGGCTCTGATACAGTTATCGATTCTTATCTCGGCTGCTTGTGGAATCTGAAAGACAAAGTTATGGTGGGTTGCTTTTGTCTATGCATTCCTACGACTTCTGCGTTCTTACAGACCTTGATTCATCAATACCATTTGATGTTACTACAAAAAATGGAGTGCGACCTTGGAAAGTAAGTGCTTTTCATTTCAACTGTTTGACTTTTGCATTACGAAACCTTTTCTGTTGTGCATCACACTAGGAGACGCGATCTGAATGCTGTCGCGGGGCGAATTCTTCAGCATCACTCGAAACAATCTGGGTTTAAACACTCGATCGCCTGATTGACAGATTGTCGTTGCCACTGGGCTGTCTCAGGCAACCAATGTACATCCAGTCTCGCAGATCCTAGATAGTGATACTCCCTGGCACTCTTTCAAACTGCTTTCATCTTTAGGCTTCAGTTGGCTACTCCGAAAAGTGCATGCACGTTTTTCGTATGTAACTATATGTATATATCCACGATGTAATTACGTTTAACTTACCAAATTAGGTGCTTATTTTAAGCCATAGGGACAAGTCTACTGATATGTTTTCTCACTATAAGCGTGTATACAAGCAGTTGATGATTTTCACTCGTTAGAAACCGGGGCGCTTAACCTCAACACAATGCAAATCACCCTGCTTCTATCAACAGTTGACAAGTGGTTTTGTAATCTATTATTGTTGTGCGATTTATTGTTCATAACAATTTCATTTTGGTGATTCAACGGAGCTCTTGTTTTTATGTGCTTGGACAACTGGGAAACCGGCTCGGAACCTTTGGAAGTACACCTCTTATTGTAACTCGACGACCATCTGCAAAATAAGGTGATTTACTTGGTGAATGGACTGTAAGGGACATTTAACGGTAGTGCCACCAGATCGCGCTCTGTTCACATTTGGCAGCTACGTTTCACACGCAACAACATGATGTAAGCTCTAATAATTCTGCTGTTTGTAATGCTTCTTGATGTTCGCCCTAAAGCCGACACTCCACGACCGGTTTTGTCTTGTTTGGACTTATCAGGTAAGGATCGTCTGAATGGAAGATCGAACCGACTACTCTTTGCATTATGAGACAGTGCTCTTATTCGTCCGCCCACGAGTTCTGTGAGCATCGCTTGTGACGAGGGAGTTTGTATGCAATTGATTTATAACTTATATTCACCCCTTGGTGTAGATAGGCACAGCCTAACTCAGTTCGATCCTCCATTCAGACCACCTCTACCTGATAAATTCAAGCAAGGACAAAACCGGTCGTGGAGTGTCGGTTTTAGGATGAGCATCAATAACCATTATAAACGTTATTCCGAACCCTCGCGGCTGCAGCCAGTACAAACCGACAATCCGATGTGGATTGTGTCCGTCCGCACTAACGAGGTAAAAACAAGCTATACGTCAATTCTGTCATTTTTTCTTGCCACTGCTTCACAAGCTCTTTGACCATGTGTTTGCTACTTAGCCGCAAAAGGGTTTTGTTCTCCTCAACTGGAGAGCATGGATTCCCACTATGCGGTTCATAAGGTTTTTCCAGTCAAGTCTACGTGCAAATCCGTGCGCCCCCAGGCCTTCAGTAGTCACAAGCTTCGCGCCTTCACGGACAAAGTGCAAGCAATGCTTGAGAATGTCGGTGTACTCGTGTGGTATCGTCTGCGTGAAAATTGTTTAAGTATCTACTACTAGTCACGTGAGTACCAGGTCCATCCGTGCTAACGATGCATATAAGTTTTAGTTTTTTTTCACCATCATTGTCTCCGTCAGTTAGTTTATATCAGTTCAGTTACTTGCATGAGCAAGTGGTGCTAACGTCATGTCTAAACATTCTTTTAAGTTTATATTCAACCGGTGTCTTTCAGATGTTATATATACTATTAATTACCTTCTCATCGTTTTGGTCTGAAGCTGGGTAACTGGATTCATCTGTAAGACATCAAGTACCTTTCCATCTGGAATGCCTAATTCTCCATCTGATAGCCACTCTGTCTGTATTCTTTGCTTCATTTTTGACCGAGCTTCACGTTTGCCCGTATCTTTCAACAGCCTGGTCACTTGCAATACGGATTCGTTTCGAAGTCAATTGACTGATGTTTTCGCCCAATTGAACGAAGTAGAGGTGCAGCTCAATGGACTAGAAGCATGGTCCGGTCTTCCACCGGAGTGTTTTGCTCCGATATCGTCAGCTTCTCCAGCCATAAGTCTGGATCCAGATCAGATCTCTCTAGAGGCCCAAACACTGGTTGAGCTGGTGCGGCGTTTGCAACTTGGTCTTCGTTCCATGGTTAACACCAGTTCAGTTCAACCCTCGGCGCCAACTTCTATGGGTGATACAGTTCAAACGGGAGACGCCGGTAAACTTACGAAAATGGTTACCAGCTCCCTGCCAAAGCGCAATCCGCCAACACCAACTCTATCATCAAACCGATTAGAAAGTCATTTGCCAATCGTGCATGGAGCTGGTGCCCTTCCTGGATTGTTGTCATCCCAATCTGGATTTACTGGCGTTCCTGCCCAACTTCCGGACACCGTGCCGTATTCGACTAATGAGGAGAGCACTTCAATGGTCAGCAATAGTCACTTTGTGTACAAATCACCCGGTGCACTGTCTGTAATGTCTGCCACAACCCGATCACCAATGACCGACAGACGCCACCTTGATCCTGTCGAGGCGTATGCTGGTTTTCCAAGTGTTGGCAAATCCTCTACTGGGCCACCTTCTTACACCTCCATGACCGTTCCTCCTTATGACCAGACTACTGTCACGTCTTATCCCTATGCCTCATCTAACTCCACCCAGGAACTAGTCCCGCTCACACCTTCCGGGCGGACAGCAACAGTTAGTTATATTGATCCAGTAACCAGTCAGCAGACCTCCACGCGAGCCGATTATTCAATCCAGAATACCAGATCTGTGGGCAATTTGGATCAGCACGGTAATCACTATGGACAATTTTAAATTGTCCATCGACTATTTTACCGACTTTTCATTGACATCCTTATCTTTTGTACATAATTGAATGAGAGTTACAAGGTACACTTCCGACTTTTGAGTTCTGCGTTGTTCAGTTTCATCATTCTGCTCCGGTTAGTTCTCATTTTTGTTACATAAGGCCGTTACTGTTTGAGTGATGCAGTGAATATTTTGTGTTGAAAATGGGCACTAGCTTGGCCTGCATATTTCGCCTAATTGTGACTATGTTGAAGACTGTTTTTTGTAGTCTTCCCCACATTTGGATGTTTAGTTTGCTGCCTATGTTTGTAAGGGAGTACGAAATCAATTGTGTTGGTTTCCATACTGTCTTTGTATGTCACCTCACTGTTTGGCTCCATATATCTGTAATTGTGGAACCTGGAAAAGCCAGCATGCCTACAAGACAATGAGATGGCATCAAGACGTGGAATCGCTAGCGTTAAGGTCTTTTTTCATCGTTTCAGTTCACTCCTTTGATAGCCTGTCGTGTATTGAGTGTTTCAAGTATACTCACTTTACTTATTATCTCGATATCATTGTATTTGTGCTTACTAACCTTTTTTCTGTGATTTGGTGCACATTCCTCATTGCGTGTGAAGTAAAACCTTCAATCTGAGCATTTCGTTTTCAGTTAGACTGTTGAATTCACGACAGCATACTTCAGTCATTTAAAAACGCCGATGAGACACTTATTGCGGCCTCCGCTTTTTTCGATGTCTACAAACAATGGACTCACTAGTATCAAATCCTTAGTAACGTTTTAACATCTATTGCATGATTGGATCCAGGGAAACTGAAATGTCGTCGGTTATGTCGATCCCTGTCCACAATTACTTCACTGAATTTCCATCTCTTGCATCTGCAGTTGAATTGAGGACATCAAACATATGTCCGAAAGATGGAATTTTGGCCGGTGACTTACTCCAAACCTATAAACAAGAAACGGGGCGGGCGATTAATCTGTTCCTACCAGAATTCTATTTCTTTGCTGAAGACTGTAACTCCCACGCAGTTGCCGCCGATCAGAACCGAGATTATGTGATCCGAGTTGTTTTTGTCCGAGGACTACAGTCTACAGACAAAATCTCTAGCTCTTCAAACTGCATTTAAACAAGCCAGTTCTTTGCAACTAGCTCAGAAACAGTCTCGTATTTCTAGACGGCACTGGAAGTATATCAGTTACTGATGCAATTGAAGTTTCTACATCTTCATTGAAGGATGATACAGCGATACTGGTGATCTTTCAATGATCCTTTCAATTTTTTGATGGTAGCGGGCATCCACGTTCTAAATGCCTAGCTAAATGCGCCGTATTCTGAGCCTTCAAAACAACAGGTCATTTTCGGAAGGCTTTCAAGTCTTCCAATCACATTGCTTCAGCGTTATCTGCTGCAACTGTCGCTGACAAGCGTGTTTGCTGAAATCGGTCTTAATTGCGTGTCTTTGTAAGTTTTAATGAACATAGGAAATACTGAAAGCTACCTCCCATGGCCCGTCATTCTTAGAGGCAAATGGAAAATTTTCCTCTCGAAAAACATATTCACACTATCTGGTAGCATTCAATGACACTGTTGTGTATCTATCATATATAATAGGTGTTCATCCTTGAGTATAACTATCCCTGTCACATCTCTGTGCCGATGTTTTGCCGTGCCGTACTTTCTTCAAGCTACTTAAAGATATCACACGAAGACGACAGTTTTTCATTTTGTAGAATGGAGACTGCCCGTGTGAAGCCACCGGCTTTGTTTTAGGTCGAATCCATAATAAAAACGGGAAATCTGACCCATGCATTTGCCTATATTGACAACATCACAATCTGTGACCGAAACTTAGAACACCATGTTGAAGATATACAAAGCACTAGTCCAATCCGAGAGCATAATTTGATGCTCAGCGAAAGCAAGTGCGTTTATTCAGTAACAGAAATAAATTTGATTGGTTATCGAGTCCCAAATGAGACAGTCAAACCTAATTCCGAACGGTTTAAACCGTTGTCATCGCATTCATCACCTTATGATTTAAAATCTTGATGTAGCATCGTGTGAACGTTTTCGTCCTACTGACAGTAGATTTCGCATGCCCCTAACAGAATGAACTCTTTTATACTCGACAGTACGTTCCTTATGCTTGTTAATGTCAGTCAGTCATTCGACAACCGAGAGAGAGGACTGGAAATGTTGTGGTTACCGCTGTAGGTCGTTGAACCTCACTAACATCCGAAACAGATGTTTCAGACGTTGCAGTTGTTGCAACCTTGAACCAAACGGCAAACTTGTGGCTTTCTCAGGACTGTTGTCTCCAATGGAAAGATGTCACTGTTGGAGAGCAGGCTTACGGGGTTGTAGAATCCGTGAGGAACTGATAACCACTCAGCTTATCACCGACCGGTGTTTGGTTGCTTTCATATGTGACGGTCATTACGGGGAAAAGTGAAGTACGACAAAGTACAACGTTAGGGAATCGAGTTTTTGTTCCC
Organism: Paragonimus kellicotti; assembly: GCA_014220965.1. Lineage (NCBI taxonomy): Eukaryota > Metazoa > Platyhelminthes > Trematoda > Plagiorchiida > Troglotrematidae > Paragonimus > Paragonimus kellicotti. Next base: position 15,687 of record LOND01002321.1, read on the forward strand.
TCATTACACTATCATTCCTCGGTCTGGACACTGCAACAGATGCCTTGTCTCGAGCCTGCTGTTGCTGAGCTACATGCACACTCGATCTAAAACAGCTACACGAAATTCTGCGCTATCCCGGTACTAGACGAACTTAGCCATCCACACCTGGCGGAGATTTTCTCCCGTACTCTATAAAAGATGGGAAATCCATGACCGCTCGATATTCTACATGTGCTAAAGCGAAACGACAATTCCTCACAGCACATGTTAATTCGATTGTGCCTTTCGAACGAGTAAATTCGTGGACTTTAAAGTCTTTGCTCTTTCCATGACTCGCAATCGATATCTGCCCAATACTGTTAACGAGTATTCACGCTTCCCCTTCTCATTTTCACGTCATACTTGACCGATTTCACTAACTACTTGCTTTTGTCAACTGTTCTCATCTGGCATGGTTCCACTCACCCGTCTGCATCATGATTCTGTCTTCATGGTTAAAGCTCTACAGGCTTTCCTGCGCGAAAGAGCTTCCCTACCAGTCATACTATTTTCTACTATCCACAGGGCAATCGCCAAATTGAATGCTTTAACGGTACCTTATGGAACGTAATCGCCCCAACATCACCTTCTCCAGGCTCATCCTGTATCTACCGGGAGTCCTTCACCTTTGACACATTGTATTCACTCGGATCATTTCGTTGCAGTTAACCTAACCTCACGCGAAAGAATGTTTCTGCACAACTAGTCGGCTTCAAGTGTATTTTTTTCCAACTGGCCGACGGGAGTTTGCCCCACATTAAGG
>LOND01002321.1:32617-44308 GCA_014220965.1 Paragonimus kellicotti
CTTCGTGGCTCAGCTGGTAGAGCATTTGCCGCCTCTGGTTCGAATCCAGCCGAAGTCCAGATTTTTCGCAATTTGGTCTCTTCTAACTGATCAAATCTGCCAAGCTACTCATCAGTAATATAATGTGTGGTTGAACTGCACGACTAGTATAGGCGACTCGCCTATGAGACTGGCAGTATCATTTGCCTACACATGTTATCAAAATTGCCCAAAAAAATAACTTAGTTCCTTTACTTGGGTAGCACTATCTCGTCAGCTTGTAATATTGCTGATGAGATATCAACGAGGATAGCAAAGGCACGAGTTGCCTTTGCCAACCTGCGTCATCTGTGGCGTCGAAAAGACGTTCGATTGTCGCTGAAAGGAAGGTGTATAATGCTTGTGTACGTTCGGTTTTGCTCCATTGTTCGCAACGAAGATGTCAACAGACTTGTTGTGTCTAACCATCGTTGCCTGCACATTCCAAACGTTCGGGATGCGCGATCAATTGGTCAACTACTCACGTTGCACAGTGTGCGATGGTTAGGTCACGTACTCCGCATGCCAGCTGAGCGTTTACCATACCGGGCATTATATTGTCAGATCACTGACAGCTGGGTATAACGGCGCGATTGTCAAACAACGGCGTGATCACGAAATATGAGAACCCTGACTGCTCCACTGAGTAAAGTGGGTAGGTGTCGCCTGCCTGGATGGGGTCCTCGTGATCACTCAAACCGCTGGTTGGAGACGCTATCCGAGATGGCGGTGTGTCGCAGTCAATGGCGTACCTGCATCCATACCATTTCTAGTTCTTTTGCTTAGACTTCTATTAATTTTCAACCTTCTAGTAACGTTTTCTTCTAGGATATTCTATCGTCACTTTTGGGGCGCTGTAGAACCTTCTGATCAGAATCAAAGCTGTTTTGATGATAATGTTACTGACGTTTTCACTTTTTTAAGTGTTGAATAGAGACTAATGGTTTCATCAATACACGGTGCTACAGAAGATCCTTTAACCTTCCTTTATTGGAAAGCTCAATACTCTAGGATACCTCCACGGACCTCAGTCTCTTGCGATTCGACTTTACTCAAACCACATAGCGGTCTTGATTGACAAATGTAATGTTCTACAAGTACCTGCAGTTTCCTGATAATAGAATGTTAATTTCATACTGAAATCTCCTTCTTGATAGCCGCATTGCCCGCCCAAAAAATGCAATTATCGTTCCTACATTTTAGCGCGTCTACAAGGCTTCAACATCTGAACATAAGAACTCTGAAAAGATGACGTCGAATAACAGGTTGATTTGATACGCGTGTCAAAATGAATGAATGATCTGTCTGACCGCTATTCTCTTTTTAGAGGTATGCACATCTTTTTTGCAATGTATTTCCAGGCTTATCTTGTAGATGTGATGCATTGGGTTGCCTATTCCTGATAGACTGTTTTTCACTTGAATATCACCTGATCCGATAGGTTCGGATTTGTTCGTCTGACTCCCATTTCTGACAAGCCTGTGATCAGTTACACGCGCTTCGAGACGGAGGAAATGGCACTAGTATCGGTTGATCCACGATACAAACCTGATGAGAATGACTTGAAACAGATGATTGCATCGCTAACCTTCTATGGATCCGCAATACGCTGTGTGCGACATCGTAGAGTTGTCTTATTTACACAGTTCTATGTCTAGTCGTCCATCGTTTGTGTTGTGAAGAAAAAAAACACTTGAGCTCCGGTGACGAAATTTCGGATGAAATGGAAGAAAAACTGAAGACAGCCCATGATCGACCGCAGGTTATTTTGTTTCTGAGGTGTCTCCATACTTGTCTGGATTCAATAATCGATCTTTATGCAGATCTGATCCCATGGTTAATCCGAGGAGTTCCGGTTTGTCAACTTATAAGCTTCACCTTGTCCGTTCGATCTACAGGTTAGTCTTGGCAAAACATCGAAGTTCTGCCAACGGTTGTTAGTTTTGATTGTTCCTCGTCTAGCCACTGACGATTACGTCACCTTGCTAAACAAGTGCTTCAGCCAGTTCACCATGAACTTGGTCAGTAGCAACTTGGAGTTTTCCCGACAACACTTGCAGTTCGAACCGGAGGAAGTTGTAGTGGAAGAGTTTCATAGCGTATTAATCGTCATCATAGGCCTCTATTCAGAAGTCAACGAATTTGCACCCTAACATTGGCGTGTGACCGATTAAAAAAAATCGACTGTTGTGCAGTGATTGTTATGAAATTCTCCAGTTCTGTTACGGTTGTCGTGCACCTTCACTGTCTTGGGTTTCATTCGTTCACAACGGACATGAGCTTGCGCAGAAGGTTCTGCGGCTCGGGTCCCAGCTCACCGCAAATGTGACGTGGAGAACCCTAGAAGGGGACAAACTTACTGAAAAAAGGACAAAACCTCATAAGACAGAGCTAAGCGAAAGAACTAGAAATAGTAGGAATGAATGTACGCCACTGACCGTTTTATTCGATAGTCGTTGCAGGCCTTATGAGTCTTGCCATCAACTTTCATTGCAGTTACTATTTAAGTGGCTCTTGCGGACGACTTCGCACGAATTATTATGCTTCTTTTTGATCGAAGGCGCCATGACCCTTGCCTCCGGCGCTTCGTGCTACCTGCATCGCACAGGCAGCTAACAACCAGCTGACGAAAACTGAATTTCAGATAATTGAAAATCCCCGTAGCATTCATGAAAAACAGTTTCAGCGAACAGACTGTTTTCGATAAATTCTCCTCTTTGGCTGGTACAATTATATAAAATTAAGTGGCGTGTTAGAATTATTATTGATTTGCACAAACAATATTCAATTTCAGTTTAACGGAGAGCTATATCGTCAGGTTGATGGTGTTGCTATGGGCTCTCCACTGGGACCAGTTCTTGCCGACATCTTCATGAGCATGCTTGAAAACAAGTTGGATGAGGTGATTAAAGGAACAAGCTATTACCGAAGATATGTAGACGATATCTTTTGCGTAGTAGACAGTTTAGAAGACCCTCAGAAATTACTAGACATTTTTAACAAGGCTCATAACAACATTAGATTCACGATGGAGGAAGAAATTAATGGGCAAATGTCCTTTCTTGACGTGGCACTGATACGCAGACCAGATGGTTCGCTACAGAGGAGCGTATTTAGGAAGAAAACATGGACTGGTCAATACCTGCATTTCCATAGCTACGTACCACTCAGTCTCAAACGTGGTCTCATACGTTGTCTGACGAACAGAGCGAAAAGAATCTGTACAGATGATACGATAGAAGAGGAATTAAAGAACTTACGGGAGATTCTTAGCAATAACGCCTACCCAGAGAAGTTTATCGACAGTAATATGCAGGATAGACAACCGCGACCCTCAATGGACGTTGCCGATAAGAAGAATGTCTACTTATCATTGCCATTCAAGGGTGACCCAGTGGCAGAGTTGATATCGCGTCAAATCGCCAATGCTATCAACACGACTTATTATGCCGCTAGCTCGGTGGTCACATTTCATTCAAAACGGGCGGTTCCACTGAATTTGAAGGATAACGTGCCTAATAATGTTGCCTCTTTTTGATCTATTCATTTGACTGTTCCTGTGGTTCAGCATACATAGGTCGCACTACTAGGCGTTTATCCGAAAGAATCCGTGAACACTGCCCCGCCTGGCTTCACTCTGGGACAACAAAACGCATTAGTTCATCCATTCTGGCCCATTTGATCGACTGTAATCAACACACAGACACGAAGACAGCATTTCGTACCGTCTATCGCGTTCCGGCCACCTTGTCGCGAAAGGTCAAATGCCACATCCTGTCGATAGCCGAGGCGGTCGCAATCCGACTACGTCACCCGGATCTGTGTGTGCATAAACAATTCGTTCAAACTCTGAGGCTTCCTTGGCCGAACACGGCCGCCCAACCCGTGAAACAATTTGTCCCCGTCCCACTGTCCCAGCCTGATTAACACTGACTAACTAGGATCAACTTCGTTTGTGTTCCTAACCACAGCGAAGTAGTGTTAATCTTTTATCCAATTACATTGTCCCTTCATTTATCCTTGATCAATAACATTCTAACACGCCACTTAATTTTATATAATTGTACCAGCCAAAGAGGAGAATTTATCGAAAACAGTCTGTTCGCTGAAACTGTGTTTTTCATGAAAACTGAATTGCGTTAGCACTGGTTTCTGCACATCAGCACCGTACACGGAACATCCAGTTTTCTCCCTGAGTCGCCGGACTTGTCTCGGATCTCTTCAAATATATGTCTGCCATTGTTTTCTCGTCGTGTCGCATATGTTTTATGGCTTCGTCAAACACCTTCAAACGGTTACCATTTATTGCATGAATCTCGACAATTGTCTGACACACAGGCCTGTTGATTTATCCAATCCAGAACAGCCCTCGGAGTAGTGGACTTGGTACTCCTCTTAAGTAACCACGAGATCACGTTGCGCCTCGGACTGGTATGTGAGCCGCCGATGGCTGAATTGTTGCGCTCCAAGCCACAGCTTTTGTGCATACATTTGGCTGGATTTTGCGCCATGGTCCGCATCTCTGCACTCAATGAAGTTAAATTTGTCAAATTTTCTTAATGTGACTATTTTTTGCCGTATGGCTGACAATGCCGTATTCCAGAAACAGCGGGCAGATGGGAGACGCTATTCCCCGCAAGACAGGCGGGTTGACTGATCTCGTATCGGGTAGGAGGTCCCAAATCATTGTCGACTGCACTGATACGCTGAATATTTTTCGGATGGGCTTCTGGACTGAGTCAACAGACTGTGCCATCGTCGATGTTATCCTCCTGTCCTCAAATCTCCTAGGCATCCGTAAACAGATCTGTTGTTAATGCCAGTCGTCAGTGGTTCCCCCAGATTCTTTTCCAGTTTGCCACCGGTTACATAGCGCAGCCTGATTCTCTCTGTAAAATGAAGTCTCGGTAGGGTGCATTTGGGTCACATGCAGGTGTATTGAACTTCGTTCGCTCTATGGCTTGCATATTCAGTTTTATGCTGCTGTACAGTAAAATATATAGGTCGCACGATGAGGCGTTTGCACAGTATTTCTTTTGAAATGAACTAACTAAATCCACCAAGGGCGCAGTCGTGGTACATCTAGCCGATACTGACCACCGAGTTGCTTCCACCAAACCCTATCTTATGGTCTAAAAAATCCCAGATCATTCGGATAACGGATGTTAACCAGCGCTGAATCGATTGACATTCAGTTACACAGTCCGACTGTTTGTTCACATACGAAGTTTTTGAAAGCCATGAATTTTCTGTGGCCAACGGTCAAATCACTATGAGGTATTTTCACCCGGAATCGTAACCATAACTCTGTGACGTGTTGAACTTCAAACTACCGATGAGAACAATCAAATAGCGAACAAGACTTGTTTTCTGTGTTTGATCATCAGGCTAATTACAACACAATAAATATGAAAACAGTAACTGGGGTGAGTCAGAAAAACGGTCAATAGAGGTTATGGACGGCGTGTTTGTTAGCATTTACGCAGTAATTGTTCCAAGTTGTGAGCGTAGTTGATTGTAAGCCAAGAGAGGTTAAGTGTCCGCACGAAGTTCTGAGCGTAGTGGTTAGAGTTGCGCAATTGGACGCTAATGACCCCGACAACAACCGACATTCGGGATCTCAGTATTTCGGATCGATTTCCTGGCACTCGGTACACTATTTGAAAGAAATTTTTCCTCTGACAATGATAGGAGTCGGTCGAATGAGTAGCAGTCGCACTGGAAACCGTTTTAATCACACCGCTGTTTAACCACGCAGGATGATGTACACGCACTCCACGAGAACAATCACTTTGTAGTACAGCCATATTATAATGCCCAACGTGCGCAAGCATATAAGTACAGGCGACAGTTGACTATAGAACGTCGTAGTTTGTCTTTGAGTTGTGACATGATAACGGGTGTTGAACGGAAACTCACGCACGAATTGGGCCGCATGTTAGGTTGTTTGGATTGACTTTGACTTTTCTTGCGATAGCTTCGGTCCTAGGATTTTCCTTGAAAGTGTGACTAATAAATGCGAATTTCCTGTTCACATTTGACTTAGCTTCTAATTTTACCACGCATCACCTTCTGAGTGAAGCACATTGAGTAGTTATTCTGTTGAAAGCCTAGCTCAGCTTGTAAAGTGTCAGGGGTACAGATCTTTAACGCCCTACCCGTCAGACATCGTATGAGGTTTCGCTTTTGATTTAACGGAACGAAGCTGTCAAAGTGAATGTACTGGCCACTCCAAGTCTGTTCCCTTGTACACTTTTCCTTGTCTGACTTCTTGGTGAATTTACTACTGTTATGAGCTGAGTTAAGCGCTGCCATAACACTGTTCATGTTGTAAGCTTCATTGATTACGCGAAAAATCTCATTTGCGTAGCGTTTAGAAAATGTAAAAAGTGCGTTGAGTACACTCAGTTGGTTAGTCTCCAGTTTGCTCATGAAAACGTCAGCTAACAGGGGACCTAGAGGCGAGCCCATTGCCACTCCATCTCTCTGTCGGTAGATTGCATTATTGAACAGAAACTGCGCTACTAATGTGAAGCACCAGCAGTTCTCTCAAATCGAATTTCCACATGTTTACTACTACGTTCGATGTAATCACTAAGTTAGTCAATCGCCTCTTGTAAAGACACGTTGGTAAATGGCGAAATGACATCGGATGAGAACATCTTTCGATGGTTTATGCTTAGATCTTGGATTACGTCGGTGAACTGAAACTTATCCTGGAGACTATGCCTTGCTAGTTTCAACCTGATGAGTTCGAGCAAATCGTCGAGCCGTTTGGCCAGACCATTGCAGGATCTCAAAGGCAGATCTTTGTGCACTTTAAGCCCATTGTGCAGCCTAGGGATTATTATTCCATTTGGATGGATGCTCTCGAAAGTGTTCGAGTCTGTTTCATTTGATGTAAAGTTTTAGATATCGTCGTTCCTGTTGGTGGTGTTTTGTGTTTCTCCGTATTGATCTTGAAATGCGAATTATCAGCCAATATATCATTCATTTTGGCAACATAATCAATTCTGTTCATCAGAACGACTTCTGTTCTTTTATCTGGCTTGGAAATCATTATGCGCTAGTTCTTCTTGTAAACAATTCAATGCGTCTAAATGCTGCTTCGTCAAGAGCTGCTTTACTTGCGGTGTGTAGTTAAGGTACTGATAGCATGAGTTCACCAACGTTTCTTTCTTCGTTCAAAGTGGATGACGGAGCTAAAGCAGCTAATTGATTGTATAGGTCTTCAACTTGAACTTCTAAATCAGGTTGACTGTTCTTACGGCGTGGACAACAAAATTGAGGTCCTAATGATAGTGTCTCAAGCAAATTACTGTTACAATTCTAGGATCCAAACTATTCATCATTCCAGCGGCCAAGCCATAGTCATTCAGATTTTTGTAACGCTTTACATAATCCAACAGTGTTGTACTAAACTTCGTTCCGTCGTTTATAATCAGATCGTCAAATTACAAGTAATTTTAACCAGTTTCTCGACTTCCGATTAAATCAACGCTGTTAAGCGAAACCCAAGAATGTCACGACCCAATGAGCCTGATGAAATGCGATGATCATTGCCATCACAAACTGCTATTGCGTTCGAAATTTCACTTCCAAAGTATTCAACACACTGTGTTGTGCTAGTGCACGATATTGTTGATAGTTACGCAGCGGTGGTGGATAATTCGATAGTTGGCAAAATAATATGGTCTTGTACAATTGAAAATGCCCCCCATCATCAAACAATGGAAAATATTGTTTCTGTGATTGAAGACTCGCCTGGTATAATGAGCCGGGACCTTTGGATAATGGATGGTGTGTGTATTCAAACGATTGATTACTTTTCAACGTCAGCCAGATAAGATGTGTACCTGTCTCTATGCTTCTTACAGCGATTGGCTGTGTTCACCAGATAGAGCTCTACAAAATTATATAATACATTTCACATGATCCAGTTTGTGAACATGCTGCCCGTTCTGTAACGTGTTTGCGATTCTGGCACGTCGGTGTAGACTCAACTACACGCCGTTCTAGCCTGCTGAGTGGTCATTATTACGAACTCTGTCGGTTTGTGAATGATGTCAATTCACCTTGCAAATTCCGTCGATAACTCTGGTTCAGGAGACATCTGACAAGTAGATGATGACTGTTTAAGTTACCAGCGTTGCGAGCTTGAGGTTTTCAATTGGTTTGTAAGACTTCCACAACGACAGGAGCTGGGAAATAGGCCCAAATGAGCCAAGTACGCATGCTGTTCAATGGGGGCACAACTGACATCTTCAGGAAAGGCTAAACTCAACACCATGAAGAGGACTTAACACACCGTCTGCACAGGCTGGTAATCAAAAGTCATGGGGGATGTAAACAAATAAGAAGATCCCAGTATGGTTAGAACAAATATCGTCATTCGTTCCGCTTCAAAGAGTAATTCAAACGCCCAATTTACAATTGGAAGGGTTATTTTCACAACAATGTAACAAGCGTTAATAATCTATAAATCCGCAAGACAAATACGGAAACGTTTTCGTTAAGAATAAATCACGTTTCTTGAACCATAAGGCAAAATGGATTGCGTCGTACGTCCTTCGTTTCAACGCCACAAGTGGCGTATGTTTATGAGGGCCTCACGTAACTTCACCATCAAGGTTGCTTTTTTTCTCAGCTCTATAAAGGGATGACGAGATGATGCTCCCCGGGTGAGAAAAAGGTCAAGGAGATTGTCTGCACAAAAAAGCTGGACTAGAGAAGTGTTAGTCTTAAGGTGTAAAGCGCACTGCATGTACTTCAGTCCAGCCATTTTCCACATTCAGCGTCGATTGTACGTCTCTGGCAGAGAAACCAAGCAGAACAGTTTTTTTTCTACACTCTGCCAGCCAGCTCCTCCTCATGAACGACATTGGATTCCTCAAATGCACTCTCAATGCTATCGATCATGACAAAGTTGAAAGGCAGAAGTTCAAGTTGGTGAACACGTTAGGTGGTTGTCCGTAAACGTACAACCTATTGACAAAAGGTTCGTACAGAATCAGCACACTTTTCTGGGACTTTTACAAAGAATCGACTCCAGAGAGTACTACGAGCGACAGGATCTAGGGTGCTATCTAGGTCTAGAAAGGCGACAACCGCTGTTCGGTTATAAGGCGATCGATGCCCTATGATTCGTCGCAATGCAAAGACGTGATATATGCATCTGCGAGTAAATCGAGAACTATCCCGTTCTTCAAAAATTTACTCTTCTCACGGTTTGTAAGTCGATACAGTGTCGAGCCAACGAGTAACCTGGAAACAGTCCGAACAAGGCTGATGACCGGTTTTCACGTAAGTTTCAGCGTGACGTTCTTTCATGATGTGTAGCCTGAATTAGATCTTTAAATCAAGACAAAACCGAGTCGCTTTCTACGGGTCTGTTATAGTAACCGATTAGATTAGTTACAAAACGCCATTAACAAGTTCTAACAAAAAAGAAACTGGTCTAACAACTTTTTCGGAAAACGATGACCAAAAAGTTTTTCTAAACGCGAAGGCTACTATCAAATGTGTGTTATACTTATACCAGTGAACCCCTGACTGTTCGTCAGTAAACAATACATTGTCCAACAAGGTTAATGAATCCTTTGAGTTCAGCTTGACTTAGATGTCCTGATCCTGAATTCATTGGAACTAATCGGATGATGACTGTCTCCCTTTTGAAGTTCTTGTAAGCAAGTATTCAGATATGCTAATTCGGTTATGCTTAATGTGATATCAGGGGTGAAATGATAAGCATGACCACCTCAAAAGAATGTATACCTACGTTTGCATCCCGGCCACAGTAAGGATATGCATTGCTAACGCTTTAACAAGCTCGAAGCTCCAGCTTAGTATTTCTCGAAACAGTCTAGCTGAAAAACCTACCTGAATGAGAGAGCTGGAGGCAAACGTGTTTGGTGTTCAGTTCAGTCAAATGTCTCATTTGTTCATGACCACTGAGGACAGCACAGGAAAACAGAATTGGCAACGCAGATCTACGAGCATCGCTAAGAGCAGTGCAGCCAGCCAGCGAAGGTGGAACCGAGAAGTGAGCAAAGGTCAACAAGGTCTGCGCGTGCAACCTTACGATCAATGTCTGAACAACTGGCATCTAGGCCATCGAATAGATACGGCTACTGGGACGCGAGCAGTTCGACCCTACAAGTTGATCGATGGATGTAGATGCATGGAAGAGGAACAGACGGACAGGTCAAGCGTGGGCAGCCAATCCAATTCAGACAGGATCATGGGTACTGAAAAAATGGTGGACACCGGAGAAAAAATCCCCAATTGTTACCGCACAAGAGGCTCGTTCGACCAAGTGGCACCAATGGATTGTGCCTGCTTTCAGTCAGCTTGTGCTTACGTCCTCACCAGCCAGCATATCATCTTTGGCTATGAAAGATGATAGGTATAACAGAAATCCACTTCTGCCACCACTTGCATAGCTTCCTCAAAACATACTTTGCATAGCAGGCTATGGTAGATTTTGAATCAATGCGGCTCGCGTTTCTTGATACGAGCTTGCGGTCTTTATTTGTTTACACAAGGCATAGACAGCTTTTGCCCGTCCGGTGAGCAGTGTTCCCAATGCTGTCAAAAGTTGTGCCTCGCCTTTTCAATCCGTTGCACGCTGCAGTTGCCTCATATTCGACAGCTAATCTTCTACGTCTTCATCCACGAGTGGGCTGGACCATAGCAGTTTCGTTGCGCTGTGTTCAGGTCGTAGCACCATTGTAGAAAAAATCGTTCAACAAGGCAAGAATTTCATTGTCTAATTCGTGCGCTCCCACGCCACTCACACACCTGCGTCTGTGAACAGGAATTCCAGTCCACAGAAAGGTTCCCATTTATACGCCATATGCGCTCCCGAATGGTTCGGTGCATTCAGCTGACGCTGTTTATGGTGGACTTTCGCTTACTGTTTTTCGCCGGTTGGCCACTGTCAGTGCGCTGTGCTTGAACGTCAAATATATCCAAATGTTTGCATTCTGAAACAAGATGACCATGCTTGACAGTCCAGCCGCCGGATAGGTTTTTTCGTTTGAGCTTTTGGTCCACTTCAAAAAGCTGGTTGAGACACGATAGGACACATTCTGTATAGCATCTGAACTGTTACCCGTCGCTGTGAGATTCAGATCGCCTTTCTGATTTACGCTAGCCGACTTTAACAACTGTAATAAGCCTGAAAATCCGCAATCAGTTCTTCGCCCGAGTTCAACCGAGAAAACATCTCTCTGTCATGACTCAGCACGATCACCATTCTGACTTGACCATCATATTCAGCTTTGGCGTCACCAAAGAGACTGAAGGAAAGAACATGTAGGTAGGTCCCATTCTGAAGATTGGTCATAAACGGTGTTAAAACCATAAATTCACATTTCAGAGATACCACGCATAGGATTGTGAGTACCCGTCTAAGCAACTTGCTGATCTGTTTACTGAAGACGTTGGAAGTGCTAGTGTCTTAGCATTTATCGGACAGTGACCTACTGAAAATTACACTGGGAGAGACAAAAATATGCGACGCATTAGAATGGGCGACGGAAAATGATTTACCGGGGTAATTGTCGGAATACTAATAACTTTTGATATGTGAAAGTTTATGCCAGCCAACGTTATTATTGGACAGAAACAGGCGAAACGAAATAACGATCTAGTTACTAGAGTAGGAAAGAG